>CAJNOP010000898.1:10065-76400 GCA_905250075.1 Rotaria sp. Silwood1 | reverse complement strand
ACTTTATTTTTTAAGATGTTATTTATATCAAAATGAATTTGGTAAAAGCATGATTATTAGTACACTTTCATATCAAAGTGAAATTGGTAAATTAATTTTTTTTTCAAAAGAGAAAAAATAATTCTTTTGACTTTATTTCGCAGCTAATCATTATACATTAGGTAGCTTGTTGATTAATGGTTATGTTAGCAATGATGCTGTGGCATCATGGTGCTCTAGTATTGGATTCTCATGTTTAATTGGTGGTCATTTCGATAAAGCACATAAAGAAGAAATGCTTAAGATGGTAATATCGATTGATCAATCACCAATAAATGGTAAAACATTAATGGAATTATCAAGTGATTTACTGAAAAATGTAAATTAAAAAAAATCATTTCATTTAATATATTTGATGTTTTTTATTATGAATAGACATCGTCGTCATTTCATACATGTGTTGGCATACTTGTTTTTCTATGCACATGGCTAGAAAACTGTTCATTAGCAGTAGAAACATTTGTTTCAATCGAAAATAACATTTCATATGTATCAAACATATTTTATAAAAAGAATTTTTTTTTTAATTTTTTTTTTGAAGCTGATTTCACAAGTATGTCTTGACTCAGATACAGACGGTCGTGGTCGTCTTATTCAATCATTATGTGCATTTGTATTATGTCTATGCATATCTTCATATAATAAAATAGGATCATATTCTAAGTAAGAAAATTATTTTCTACGAATTTACCTGAGTTTTATTTATTTCTAGTGATTCAATTAAACAATTGATATGTAAAGAGATAAACATAAAATCATTCCAAGACATACGTAAAAGATTATCGGAATCTGAATTTTATGTCAAAGCATTTCAAAATCCACAATTGAAATTAGCAACACCAGATGAAATGGCACTTACTTATGATTTTACTCAATTACATGAATACACTACAAGTTCAACAGAAGTTTGATTGTGAAAACATGATAAAAAATAAATAAATAAATAAAATCGAAAGATTATATAAGTAAATCTCGTTTGATTTCTAACTCTAATATCGCTTTAGTAATTTCATATAACTATAAATTGTGGATAGATCAAAATTCATTCTTCCATCATTTGAGTCTTTATTTATTTATAATTTGAAAAAATATCAAGGAGACAAATGATAATAAGAATAGAATTCGAACTCATCTTAACTGTCGCATGTGATTTAATAACATCATTAGTAAACCCCATCCCATAATAGAAGCCCCCAGGGGCTTCTATTATGTTCTATGATTTTTCAAAGATTTTAAGTACCAAAGTTTTATAAAAATCTTAAAAGGATTTTCAGAGTTTTTACTGGTTTTTCGAAGGATTTTCAAGAAGATTTTGCAATTTTAATACTGACAAATAAGAATTTACCACATTTTTACCTTAAAATTTTGCAATTTTTAAAGTTTCGCTCTGAAAACACTGATAAAAGTTTCCAAAAGAATTTCAAAAATTTTTTAAAATAAGGTGGGCTTCTGAATGTCCAGCAAATCAACTTCTCCACAGTGGGCTTCTAATAGGGGACGGGCTCTTAATATGGGAGGGACTTCTATTATAGGAGGAGGTTTATTATTAAATAATCAATTATCATCATAAAACACTATTTGACTTTTATTATACAAAATGCAAAAATACAAAAAAAAATTGATAGGTGTCCGGATACTTTTTAGATTACCTGTAGTTTTCCGTTATCTAAATTTAATTAAAGTCGTACTTCTCACTATGTGATTTGATGTTAATAAGTATTGAAAAAATTTTATTTGACAAGAGAAATTCATCTTCTGACATAATGACAAAAGATTTTACTCTTCCATTATAAGGCATCTTTTTTTCCGTTTTTTTTTAAATTGTATTGTCTAATATCCGTTCGAAGAGAAGAAAAAAAGATTTTTTATCATGAAACATTAGATGAATCGGTAGTGTCAGTTCTTCTGTTCATTCAAATAAGTTTGTTTTAATTTACTTTCAATTATCTATAAGTTTGAGATTAATTAAGTTAAATATCAATGATGATCTGAGTATTTAAAAAAAATGTCTTCGTATTTTGAGTTCAGGGAAAAACAAGATGACAAAGTAAAAAAAAACTCCTTTAAATTATAAATCTAATGAATTTTTCTCATCAGGTCGTACTGATCTGATTATCCTATTCGAAATTTCGCTAGAATATACTAGAATACTTTTTCATACAATCTACTTAAAATATGATAATCTCGACAGATTATCAAGAAAAGTAGAGAATTATATTAAATGTAAATAGATTATCTTATTATTATATTTAGATTCTAAAATTATTTCAGATTGTCATAAAGTACTTTTGACCTTTGCTTGTTTTCTATGCCATTTATGCATCATATTCATACATTAGACATAGATTAGAAATTATTGATTGTTATTAGCGCAACTACACGAGTTAATTTAAATCGAAATTTCTAATTTATTATAAAAGAGGTCATAAAAAATAACGCTATTGTATTTGTTTACTTTTCTTTTGTTGTTCTTCCTTTTTTTAGAACATATTTATGACTTGATTAATAACATTCGATTCGATCTTTCTCTTATGTATGTTTTTGCGCATAAACTAATATTTTACTCTTTGAAATCTTTTTTGACATTTTATTATAGGTTTCTTTTGGGAGTACTTCTTATTTTTAATATAGAAATAATCTATTGATTATATTTTAGTTGATTAATCAGCAAAGCATTTTCGTTTACGCTTACAGATTATAGAAAAACTAACGAATTTGACCTTATAGTGAAAGTCAAAACGTTTCGAGCATGATTGACTATTTGTGTTCCCAAAAAACAATACAATAGATCTGTTTGCAAGTCTTATTTTTAACTTGCATAATTTTTTTATATAGGTATTGTTTTTAGATTCTCTTTGAGGAAAGAACTCATTATATTAATTAAATATTAACCATATATATACATGAGAACATAATTCCTAAAAATCCGTCTTATTTTAGATAAGAGGAGACATTATTTAATTTTATGAAGAAACTTGGTTAATAGGTACCCGCTGTTCAAAACTATAATCAAATAAAGTATATATCTACTGTGTATATGTTTTCGGTACAGTTTCAAAGAAACGAATGTAATCATGTTTTTCCCTAGAAATGTTTTTCTAATGTCTGAATAATTTACAAAACTATTTTGAATTGATATCGATAGTTCGATAATAATGTGCTCTCTCGAAATCAGTGGCGGCTTTAGATGAAAGGAGCCAATCGATCCTCTCTTCCGAAATTGTTTTTCAGCAGAATGAACCAATATTCTCGAATTTCATGTAATCGTATTCGACTCAAGTTTATTTTTTGTTTTGCATATAAACTAGTTTTTATTACATGTTGAGACCTATGAAATATTCTTTATCCTGTGCTCTGTTTGCCACAGATCTGTAGAAAAATATTTTCATCAAAATTGCAAATCCATTAGCAACTTTATCTACGTTAATTTTAAAGTTTAATATTATTTTATATATTTATTATTCTTAAAAATACCGTATAAACAACATATACAGAATAGTAACGTACACATTTCTTTTTATATGTACAAAATACGACTAGACATACAAGAAGATGAGAAAAAAACAACACGAGTTGAAAAGAATGAAAAGGTACACATCTAAAACAAAATGATTTCGTGTGACCAACACAAATCATAAGAATAAAATTGCACTAGATTGGAATATTGCTGCGAAATACATAGAAGATAAGCATTCTGAACAGAAATTTGAAAAAATGCAAATTTAAAAAGATAAGTTTTTTTAAACATTTTTTGCTTTTAAAACAAATCATGTTTGTATCATTTGTTTAATAAAGTATCTCCATTTTGGATATTCTTTTATTGTTCTTCTAAACCAAAAATTTTCTTTTTATTTATATAATGTTCTTCAATTCATTGTTTTTCTTTTTATATATTTATTTGTACATCCTTTTATTGAATTAAATCATTCTCATGTGTCATCATTATTGATACTTGTTGATCATCAGAACTAATTCATGTTGGAACAATAAATGAATTATCTGTTGAAATTATCTCTTGTTTGGTTAATATATTTGATATAGAACTTTGAAGAGTTTCATATAAATGAGCAAATTCATGATCAAATATCATCTCATTTGATACTAAGAATTTTAATTGTGGTTTTTCTAAAGCTTTTATATAAAATTCAGATTTTGATATTATTCTTAGTTTTTCTAGAAATAAATTAATACCAATCTGTTTGTTTATTAATTGTTTGAATGATTCACTAGAAAAATAAAAATAAAAACTCAAATAAATTTTTAGAAAATAGTTTTCTTACGTAGAATATGATTGTATCGGATTATTATTACTAGGAAGTAAACATAAACCTAATGCAAATGAACATAATGATTGAATCAAAAGTTCACGTTCATTTGTACTTGGTTCAATACATATTTGTGAAATAAGCTGGAAAACAAGACAATTTAAAAAACAAATTCTTTTTATGAAAAAGGATGAAAGTCCGTAAGAGCGATTTTGAATCATTGTTAGTATTCCTTCATTCATCACTTATGTCATGTAGAATCGTTTGGTAACAAAATACTGACATTCACGTTTTTCAGCATATATAGATGATTCGCATATAAAAAGATGAACTTTGTAAATATGAGCTTGTCAGTATGTGACTAAGAACCAAAAAGACAAGTAACTGAAAAATAAAAAGCATATTTTAATAAAATTCATATTTTGAGAGAGAATGTTGAGGACACCCCCCAGTCGAGGTTTTCGAAGAAAAAGAAAGGCGATGAAAATTTCTGAAACATATATTATTCTATTCAGTTTTTAATCCTGACTTCAAATATGTTATTGGTTTTGACACAAATTCTACTTTTTCTGATTAAAATTGGCGAAATATTGGTAAAAAAATGATGTCTAAACAAAAGTCAAGCGCTTTTATAGGGTGTCTCATAAATAGCACTACGATAAAAATTTAAAAATACTAGACAATTATTAAATTTTTATCGTAGTGCTATTTATGAGACACCCTGTATATGCCAAAGTCTACCTCTAAAATAGTTTGCAATTGTATTGTTATGATCTGCAGCTTCTTTAAATGCGATCATAAGGAGCCTCTCAGTCATTCACAAGATTGTTCTCTTCTTTTCACTAATTGTTCATTATAGATTCTTCCTTTTCTTACCATATGTATGTGGTAGATCTTTTCCGTTTCTTCATATGTATATGACGGATCTTTTTTCTTTTCCTCCTCTTCGTTCACCTTGTTGTATGGATTTTCTCCTCATCATCTATGAGATTGTCCAACATTTGGCTTTTACTTCATGTTGTCGTTCTATATATAGTTGTTATGTTGTTGCGAACAGAGGAGATGATATACATCAATAAACACAAACGGGATTGAGATCTCACATGTATAACATTGCAGCTCTTCTTTGAGCTTTCAGAATCAATCAAAATTCCGTATTGTTATTTCTTTTTCAAGAAATATAAAGAAACAATGATCCGAAGTCAACAATAATAATAGTATTACTAAATGATTCTTCTATTTGTTTGGATTAATATTTCATCCAATACTTAATAACACGTCAACCGTTTGAGCTGAGATTTTATCAGACATGGATTAAAGAACATCTAGTCCATGAACATACTTTTCAGTTCGAAGCGTCTTAATATGGGAAAATTTACAAAGTTCCTCCTTTTATATGTGAAACACTTATATATGCTACAAAAGTGAATGTCAGTGTTTTTTACCAAACGATTCTACGTAAAATTCTACATGACATAAGTGATGAATGAAGAGTAACTGACGATGGCCTAAAAAATTGCTCGTATGTGCCTTAGAGACCTGCGGTCTTTCCAGACAAGGGTCCGAGCTGGGACCCAACTTTCTTTTCTGTTGGGTCCGGGTCCATACTCAGATTTAGTATCAGATCCGATTTGTATTTAATTTCGAATGTGAATAGAACTACATGAGGAAAGATAACAAGAAATAATTTTATAGCGATCTTTTTAATGAAATCAAGCGGTAAATAGCTAAAATCTTCTTGCTTGACTAGATTGTATACATAAAAAGTGTCAAATGCCATTGGAAACAGCTCGGATCTGGACCCGATCGGATCCGAGTCTGAATCTACCGAGTGTAGATCAGGTTCGGGTCTAGAAGTTTCATTTTCGTCGGGTCCAGGTTCAAAAAAAAGTGAACTCGCAGGTCTCTAATGTGCTTTTGTCCTTTTACGTACATATGAGATGCTATTTTCAATTGAAATTAATGCTTGTACTGCTAATGAACAATTTGATAACCATGTACATAAGAAAATCAGTGTAGCAATACGTGTGTGAAATGAAGACGATAGCTATTTATAATAAAAGAAACAAAATATAAAATCTAGAAAAAGAAATGATTCTGTTCAGTTTACATTTTGTAATAAATCAAGTGATATTTCCATTAATGTTTTAATATTTGTTTGTGATTGATTAACTGTTATTACCACTTTCAGGAATTCATGCTTATACTCTAGATTACCATTAATTAAATGTGCAAGTGCAATACCGGAACACCATGATGCAACATTATCATTACCTAAATAACCGCTGATTAATAGATGACCTAATGTAGTCTGGTTAGCAGCTAAATGAAATGAAAACAATGAGCTTTTTCTCTTTTGAAAAAAATCTAATTAACCATTTTCTGTTTGAGGTAAAAGTGTCTGAATAATCATTAATTTTCCAAAATCATTTTTATATAAATAACATTGTAGACAATAAAGTATTGATATTCGAAGTTGAAATAATTTTTTCTTATCAGCCACCATTGTATATATGAGATTAAATAATGTTGGTCTAGAAGAAATGTAATCATTTTAAAAAATTAAAAATATTTCAACAGTTACTAACTTATGAACTTTAACAACAGTCTTCTTAATAGGACCAAGAACACATTGATTTTCAGTATTACCACGAACAATATCACCAATTGTATTAATAGTCTACAAATATAGGAAAATACATTGATTGAAATAATGAAGCTAAACTCACTTCAGCTAAGACATCAGTAGGAACAGTGGTAAGTGTGAGTACGCCACATAAACAATGTAATATACCTTCGAAAAAAGATTTAAAAAGCGTTACACTAAAAGTGAATATAAAAGATGATTATTTTTGATTTATCAATGAAAAGCATCCATTGCTTCAGAACATTGTCAAGTCATCAATCGGTTGCGAGAGAAGTCTCCTAACTGATAAAGTCCGTTGAGCTTCATCTTTAGCTGGTAGATAGAACTTATTATGTGAGCAGTCCAGGGTTGTCGATTGTTTTTAGAAATGGGGGGGGGAGGATAAAATTTTGGCAGAAAGTGCTCTCAGTTTTGTGGTATGAAAACTTTGGATCAGGGGAAAGGGAGGGACACCATCTCTCACTTTTATTCCTTTAGAAGTTGCAAAAATTTCGCAGAAAATATTCAACATTTTTCTCAGAAAGCGCTAAAAATTTCCGCCAACAGCCTACTATTTTAGGAAGAGAAAATTCCACTCATCTTTCCCTAATCGGCAAGCCTGGAGCAGTCATCCTATTTCTCAATGATGAAGATTGCGAAATCAGTTCTATCCAGTACTGGGAGCTCGATCAACTTTAATTGAGTTTCACCTACGGTCGAAACTGAGTCAAGACAGAATTTCTAGAAATTCCAACAAATTGCAAATAGTTTAGTTTCGACTCAATTTCGAGAAAAGATGGAACTTAATCAATGTCGTATGGATCTGCCATGTTTAATAATGATTGAGAACTTGGAATTGGATGAAACTGACTCCGCAATGTGCAACATCACAGAATAGAATGTATTATTATAATGTTTCCATAGTAATCGCATTGTCTTACATCTTCTATTAATTTTGTTATTTTTTACATATTGATGTAACGACAAACTCGAGGAATAAACTATCGCCATCTTCTGTGTAAATGTTTATTGAAGCACATCACATCTCCATAGTGTAACAACAGCGCATACATCATATATGAATGAAAACCTGTAGATGTCTTCTATTCTCAAAAAAAATCAGCCCATTTGGTCAAAGAAACAACGAAGATATTCAAACATTTTCTTGTTTAATGACTATTTGGACACCCTATACAATGATTTTTCAATATTTCCATCTCTAAGAAACACTCTTATATTAACATATTAAAACAACAAAATTAATAGAAAATCTATGCCAATGCTGAATTATTATGGAAACATGTTATCTTGATTCCTTTCTCATAGAATAGCAACAGCAGGAACTCTTACTCTTCTAAAGTTTTTTCTGTATCTTATAAGTTCTATCTATGAGCAAAATATTAATTTGAACAGACTTTATCAGTTAGGAAAGTTTCCTCGTTAGACAAAATGTTTTATGAGTAAGAAATTGCAACTGCTAGAGACCTGCGAAGGACTCTGAAATCCGACTTCGACTCCAGCAGAGTCGGGTTTACCGAGAATTTTTTTGACTGCGACTCGGAATCAAGATTGTTACAACCTTCAATAATATCTTTTTTTCCATTTACAAACATTTTATTTTCCTATATTAACGAACAAAAAAATAATAATAAAAGAGCACCTATCAAATAGATTGATGAGAAACTGTCAGGTAGAAAAATGAATCAATCATCTTTCCGTTTCAATGCTTGGATGATCGAATAAAATGATAACTTAACTACATTAGATCCAAAAGGTGTCAATGTCGTTCAAAGTACTACAGCTTCCTTTATCATCGATTCTTAGTTGTTTAGACCAAGAATATCACAGGCAGGTAGAATCGGTAAAAAGAATACGTTTATAAGAGTAAAGATGTAAGTTTTGTGAACCTTTGAACAAGTACTCTCTTCGAAAAAGACAGTTTGGGCATGTTTTCACTTATAACGTTGCTGTTTTTTCAATAAATGAGTTTTTATGCGTAAGAAGCATGTATCTTTGAGACGTTAAATGCACCCTCATCAGTTTGGAATATTTGATCTTCAAAAGACAGTATTGAAAAATTTCAGAGTTTTTCGGAGTCGGAATCGAAGTCAAGAAAAAAAATCTCCGAGTCTGAGTGAGAGTCACGAAAAGGGGATTTTTTGGAGTCAAAAAAGTTGACTCCGCAGGTCTCAGCAACACCCTAAATCAAGTATACAATGGAAGCATTCTTTTTCATTCTGGAAGATCAAGTCTTGTCATGCTTTTGTTATTAATATTTTCTACTCAAGACTCAATGAAACGATAGTGCTAAAATCTATTCATATGGGATATTTTCATCGCTTATGAACTCCATTGATTACTTTCTTTTTATTCTTCTCTTACCCCATTTCTTCATTATATGTTGACATGCAACAATATTTTCCATAGAATTTATTGGTGATACAAGTGTTCGAATTATCTTAACATACATGAAATAAAAAAAAGAATATTTAGAATTGTTAGTAGACGTCATTTTTTAAAAATTGCTTACTTGTAAAAAAAGATGAACATTTTTTACTTTTTGTGTCGACCAACATTTTTCGCCGGTTAAAGCAGTTTGAAAAAATCCAAATAAATCCGAAATTTGAGAGAATTTACGAAAACAACTATGCGCTAATTGATTATATTCGAATAAACTCAGTAGAAACGATAAATAGTCTTCGACAATAACACCTATTTTTAATAGATATTAAAAATTGAATTTATGTAGAAAATATTATTAATTTACCACCATCAGTACCATATTTGTCAACAAGAATTTCAGATAAACGTTGAAAACCATGTTCAAGTACAAAGAGTAGTTGGATATTCGAATGAGAACGAATTAAGATTTGAAAGAGAAGTAATGTCTAATTAATGCATTAAATAAAGATTTTCTTTAGTTAAGTAAAATAATTACATCACTTAGAATATCTTCACGTTTATCGTCTAAAAGATTCATTAATTTTGAAAAACTTTCACGTCTTTTTTTTAAAATTATATTTTGTACTTGTTCTGTACAATTTCTAAGAAGTGCAGTAAGAAATTGAATAGCTGCACGACAAACATTTACATCACTTTCCTAAAATTTTTCTTTCAATTATAAAAATCTTTGAACTATTAAAAAACTCTTACTGTAATACATTCAAGAACTGCATAAACATTTTCTTCACTTTCGATATACTTTTCTATAAAAACAAACTTTTTCATTTATTTTTCTTTTTTGTAACCAAAGAAAAATTCTACCTGTTAATTCAACAATAATATCTTCTGATAAGTCTGATTGCTCTAGAAAACAAACAAGCATATGAAAAGAAAGCAATAAACCACAAATAATAACATATACCTTCATCACTATCAACATCATATGTAACTACATTGGTTAATGTTTCAAGTGTCAATTGAATAAGATTTGAATGAGTTCGATCATTTTGTAAAATATTTGCTAATATTTTCATACTTTTTCTTCCAACTTCAAGTTTACATTTCTATTAGGTTTCCAAATAGAAATATACTTGAGAAATGAAAATCTTTTTTTTTTTTTTTTACTAACTTTAGAAAACAATTTAAGACCAAACACAGCATCTCGTCGATCTTCGAAATGTGTAGCTGATTGCAAACGATTACAAAGACATTGGATCTATAAATATAGAGACAATCGTGAAAAACGAAAAGACATATTTGATGTTTATTGATCATAATTTATTTTTGCAAGCAAAATGCTAAGAATTCTGTCTTTATTAACTGACATAAAAGAAGAAAATAAATGAAAGTTTTTATTATCTTACTGTTTCCTTATCGATTGTGTCATTATTATTATTTGTTGTTATTAACGATATTGCAGATGACAAAAGAGAATGACGGTGGCGGAAGATCATTCTGTTTTACTGATAATACTCAATTAGAGTTTTCTGTTTTTATTAAAATAGAAAATCAAGTTTCACTAATCATATCAGATTTATGTGTGCATGCAATTACCAATGTGTCATGCGTCATCATCATACTAACAATGATTTGTTTGTTCGACCGATAGAAATACGTATAGATTAAATGATGTCACTAACAAACAGTTATTTGTCATTGTGTAAACGTTTAATTAGGCAAACAAGAGGAAAAATTGGATACTGGAACGAAGTGGATGATATAATGACTTTATTTTGCACATAAAAAGAAATTCTTGATTAATATTCTCTTGTTGACCATAATCCTCATTGAAAAAGTTATGCTTCGTTGTTCAGTTTAATAGACTACTTTCCTTTAATTTCATATTATTCATTATATATGTCAAACTTGAAACTTGAATTCAAATTGAATTCAAGTTTCAAGTTTGACATATATGAAGCTATGTTATTTAAAAAAAAATCAATTATATTGTTTCTTTCCCATTATAGATATAAACTCAATATAAATGACCTGATGGAGAGTGATGATAAATGACATATGCCTTTTTTTAAATTTTGCTCTGTTTATTGTTACACTCGAAAGTGCTTACAAGAATTACCGTAAGCATTCACAGCTGTTTGGTCAACACGACCATGAGCGATATAAGCATACAGAGGCAAGCACAATAGATTTATAAGATGCCACATTTAGTTGATAAAATGTAAATGAAGAAAACAAAGAAAGGATAGTAAGCGAGAAGACAGAAAAAAGAAAGGCAGAATGAATGACGAGAGGAGTACAAATGGTATTGATAAAGGAACAAAAGAAAGAAAAAAGCAGTCTCTCGCGGACAAAAAAACGGCCTTTTTCCATTTCACTTTTGCATCGCTTTACACTTTGTTTTAAAAAAACAAAATATACCAGAAGATGCAGCGTGAAAAGCTCTATAATTTACATACAACAATTTATTCAAATACGAAGAAAAGAATTTCTCGTTCGTGTAGAAAAACGATTTTTTTTCGCAGCGTCAGACATTGGTCTCACAGAATTTTGCTGTTTTTGAAAATAAAAAGTACATAATTTAAATAAGTTTTACTTTGTAGATTGTAGAATTTTTCACGCTGCATCTTCTGATATATTTTGTTTTTTTTCACACAAACATACTAGTTGATAAAAAGATGAAATAAGAAAAAAGGAATTTCTCGTCGCATAGAAAAAAAGATTTTTTTCGCAGCGTCGAAAATTGATAGCACAGGATTTTGCTTTTTTCGAAAGCAAAAAGCACACAAATAAAATAAGCTTTACTTCGTAGGTTGTAGTTCTTTTCACGCTGCATCTTCTGGTATATTTTGTTTTTTTAAAACAAAGTGTAAAGCGATGCAAAAGTAAAATGGAAAAAGGCCGTTTTTTTTGTCCGCGACAGACTCAAAGCTCATAGGCTGTTTTGCATATTTTATTATTTTTTCTAGAGAGTATCTGATTGTTTAGTTATTGTGAAAGAAAAATAGACAAAAGGTTTCCAGTTGAACTTTTTGTGACAAGATCTCCACTTTTAACCTATTTGTTTCAAGGAATTTTATCACATTTATCAATAATTCTATACTGTGAAGCATAATAAGGCTGTCCTACTCGAAGATGGTTCGAAAAGTCTTTGAACAAATTCCTCAAAATAAATTGACTGCATGGAATTAGGTTGCTATTAGTTCAAATACTTGTTAGAATAAAACTAAGTTGAACTCATTTTATTCCTTATCAACTGTAAGTCTCTACGAGTCTCTACAAGCAATGTGCAAGAAAATTATAAACTTAAAAACTTTCGTATGTCGACTGTGCGAGATGGAGACAGTGGTCAACCTTTCTCTAATCCCACAGCTATTTGTTTCATACTGCCCCACTACTTTCTGAAAACATGTTTCCTCCGTTCTGTGGAGCTTCGTTACCTACTGGAAATCAATAATTTTTCTCGTTCTGAAAATGTTTCTAACATTATCTATCGTTTCCATTCTTAGAATATCTGATAAAATTTTTCGTCCCACGGCCACATCTACGACTAAATAGTGTACCTCTTACATTTCTGAAAAGTTTTACTCAATTTTGAGCTGTAGACAGTAAAATTTTTAAAGAAATAGCCGAACGGATTCTTTCATTTTCCATGTACAATGATTGAATCTATTGAGAAAGAAATATCATGAACGAGACAAAGACCTCATCTAAAGCCCTTCATCTTTTCAATCTATCGTAGATGCTCGACATCAACAGATATATATAAAATAATATCAGACAAAACTATTAGAAACATAAGAAAAAGGTTCGTTCTGCATTGTTTGCTCGTCTTCATATCTCATGACGTACAAAGCATTCATTGACGTCCAAAGAAATCAGATATCACAAGTTTCTTCATGATAATTGTGTTTGAACAATAATTTAGTAAGCATGATAAATATCTTGGAATGTTTCTCGGACAGATAGTTGCAAATCATGACCAACAAAGTATCATATAATTTCCAACTCAAATAATATTAGTTTTGTGATTTAGCAAGTCACGATGTTTTTAGTTTTTCAGTATTTATTCTCTTTCTTCCTTTGATCATGTCTGTTGCAATTGATTTTTTGTTTTTGGAATAGAGCAAACAATTCTCAGGGTGCCGAGTTTGGATGTTCATGTGAATGAAGTTCATACTCAAATCCACACACGCAAACAAGAGCAGAAAACTTTTTGAAGTTCGAGCAAATATCTCCGATATAAATATTGATTTGAACAAAGTTAGTTGACGATCAGGAAAAATATTAATTTTTTTAATTCGAATCGGAGCTCGAGAAGAAAACAACAAGCTTCGGTCTAGACTTTGTCCGTATAGATCTGATACATTATCTAAGTGTTTTCGAGTGTGGGTGTAGGTGAAGAGTATATCCAAGCCCATACCCACATTTCATCCATATTTTAAGGTCTGCTCAAGAAATAAAACATCGATTAGAATCGATTGTAATTAGAAAAAAATTAGTATAACACATCAGCATGTAGTCCTCTATATTTTTCTTGTAAAAATATTCGCTATATCTTAGGTAAATAAACAGAGATTCAATGCTAGCAAAGTTTTTATGGTCTTATGTCTACAGTTTATGTCAATACTATGTATCTGTATTTTGATAAGAATGTAAATTATAAGGCACGAATAAAAAAATATTTTTTTTTATTTTTTTATTTTTTTTTAATACAATATACAAATAAATCATAGTCTCTATACAAATACATTTCTCCATTGGTTCTCTATGAATGATTTTCGAATTATATAAGAATACAAAACAAAAAGGTGTGGATGGGAATTAGGAAACAACTAACATCTAACATCATCCACATTTATGCCCAAACATAAACTCACGTCTTACATCCATAGCCTGTCTTTGTTGTAATTATCCCAAAAAATAACAGAGACTGACGATTCTAAAACTTAATGACCTGATTTTAATCCATCAATGGTTCCAATTACAAATGTCAAATCATAGCAACATTACTACGAAAAGCAGTAAGAATATCATATTAACATTACACTCAATTTTTATGACATTCAAGACAGAGGAATCATTTTAGGCCCATTCATAATTTCGTTTAAACTTAACTGTACTGATGTCTTAATTAACACCTACAGAAGTTACTCCCGTAAATTCAGTAAATCAGTACATCATAGAAAAAAAATCTGATAAGGGTCATTTAACATAAAATGTTGCCGAAATTTTTTTATTTCTCTTAAGGATGAACACAGTGAACTATTAAAGTATACAATGCTCCTCATCTCAATTTCGTCATCATTGTCTCGAACATTAAATGATCCTTTTGTTTTTTTTTTAAATGAATTAGATTCAGTCTAGATTATATATCAATCGAACTCAAGATTTAATCAATATTTTTTTGATATATTTAGACAAGAATAAATTAAAGAAATCATTCATTGATCGTCTCATATTACTAAACACATGATTTGTTTCTTTCTAATGCAAATATCCTTGCAGATACAACTTTCAATAGACGATAATCTTTGTCTTTTTTCTTTTTTAAGATGTGCATATTAATAAGATTTGCTTAGGGGCGCTTCGTCATTGAAAAATAAACGATCCATGTCATTTTTTTCTTCTTGAATATAAGTATCTAATCAATGAATTATTTGTTGAATAATTGTATAAAATACTTGATAACTTTTCAATTGAAAAAAGATGAATCTAAATGATTCACATAATTTTAAGAACATTATAATACTCATATTGAGCAATTTTTGATGAAGCATTTAATTTGCTTTTTTTTGGGTGTTCACTATAATTATATATAATGATAAACAATAAAAAGAAAAAATAATAGTATACAAAAAAGGTAAAAAGAAGATACCCAAACTCACTGAAGAACAATTGCGAGATTTCAATAAATGATGTTCATCACAGATGTGCAGACAAAGAATTAATATCCGATATTTCAAACATTCTCAATAACACTGATAAACACAAAAGAAAAAAATAAACCCTAACAAATTATACTTCGTCAGACATTTCAAGAATTCTAGTTTTATGATCTTTTTTGGGTTTTTGTGTATGTGTATTTGTTTTTCTTGATGGACTATGACTATGTTTTTTTGTTGTATGATGTGATTTAGTTAACTTTGTTGGTTTTGCTCGATGTGGAGATGATGGTGAAGATTCTGTTCGATGTCGAGAATGTGATACGTTTGGTGAATGAGTTCGAATTCGCTTGTGTTGTTCTTTCGCTAATGATGATGAATGAGTTTTAGTTGTGTGTTTAGTTATTGGTTTAGGAGGAACAGAAGTTTTGATCATTTTCGATGATGTATGACTGGCCTTTGAATCTGTATCAGCTTCACTTTCATTTGCTGATGGTGAACGTTGTTTCGAGTGATATTTATTAATATGATTATTAGTAGAAGTTGAATGTCTTTGAATTGAGCTTTTTGTTTTATGAGTATCTGTAACGGATGATGGTCGATGTGATGTAGGTCTACCATTGGGTATTCGAATTTCGTCATCATTACGATGTGATTTAGTTGATTTTGGTTTTGAATGTTCGATAATTGTTTTCTCTCGAATTTTTGGACGCGATTTACGTTTAGGAATCGTCGTAGTTTGATATTCTTCATCTTTATCATCATCATCATCACTGGAAGGTTTTTTCGTCCGTGATGATCGTTTTATAGTAGTGGTATGTTTTTCTTCATCTTGGTCGTCATCGGTGGCAATTTTTTTCGTCCGTGATGATCGTTTTGTAGTTGTGATAGGTTTTGATTCATTTTCTTCATCTTCATCATTGTCACTTTCTTGTTGTTTTATTTTCGATTTTCGTTTTTTAATGATAGTTTGTTTTGGTTCATCGTCAACATCGTCATCATTATCACTTTCAACTCTTTTCGTTGATGATATTTGTCTTTTAATAGTCTTAGTTTTCGGTATATCTTCTTCGTCTTCGTTTTCGTCTTCTTCAGTTTCAACAGTCTTTTTAATCGAGGTTGATTTTCGTTTCACAATAGTTTTCTTGTTGTCATCAGCATCATCGTCGTCGTCGTCGCTTTGATCTGGTGTTTTGGTTTTTTCAAATTTTGGTGGTTTTTTAGTTGATTTTCTAAATGCTCCATCATCATCATCGTCATCATTATCATCAGATTCACTTTCAGTTATTGGTTCAGGTTCTTTTTTAATTGTTTGTTTTTTATTTATTTGTTTCTTTTTAATTTTTTTATTATTATTATCATCATCATCATCATTCGAAGATAAACGTGTCCTATCAAGAAGCTCTTGAACATCACGATTTTTTGTAAACACAGCATCATCATCTGATGATTTATTAAATATTGGAAATTTTTTACATGTTCCATAATATAATAATTTACGTAATAAATTCCATGAATTTCTTTCAAAAATATAAAATGCTAAACATTCAAATATAATATTTGTTATACGTAATATAAAACATATTTTTAATATTAATGTAAATGTATCTTTTGTTGAATGAATACGTGTTAATATATTATTAAACATTGATGCAAAATAAAATGGAAATGAAAAAAATAAATTTAATAAAAGAAATATTGTTACTAATGTTGTTATACGACGATCACCCTGTTTTTCATGTTCTTTTTGTTTTTTTTTACAACAAAATGGCATTAATAAATTAAAACCAAGTGAAAATAATATTGGTTTAACAATTAATATAATAAATAAAATAATAATAAGTGTTTTAAATACAGATGATAAACGACCATCAATTGAACAATGATGACGACGTCCAACCATTCGACTAACAACATCACCAAATATTGGTGGAGCTAGACTATTTACTTTATCTTTAAAAAAATTAAAACTAAATTGTTTTTTTATAAACATAACTGTAGCAACTAATGATATTAATATAATCCATATCGCACATAATATAACTTGTATTAAATATGGTTTAGTAAAGATTTTTGACCATGTCATTGATAAATTAAAATGTTTTTGTATACGTTCAAGAGAAAGAAATAATAGAGCAAATTGCATTATTGGAATTGTAACATACATGCCTAGAAAATACAAAATACATATATAATATTTCTTGTATATATATTAATCTCTGTATGTTTTCTTTATTCTTTTTATCTTCACTATGAAAGTTAAAGTTAAGAGTTAGCATTAATGTACAAAGTGTTTTCATTTAAATTAAAATTTATTATTTAGAAAGGTGAAAAATAACTCAATTTGATAATCGAAATGATGTATCTGTTTTTTTTGATGATAGATATCATAGACTTTTCATCACATCCTATATTAAAGAGGTCATAGATGACAACGATAATCTACTAGAATATAATCTTCGTCCTTGTCAAGTAATGGAAATAGCAGTCTTCGTATTTTTCTAATATCTCAATCTATTTTTAAGATTTTAATGTTTATTAAATCAAATAACTATATAAAAGTTTAACTAAAACTGAAAGATTCAAATATGTTACTAGAAAGTGACATTTGATCGATTAACCTTATGATAATTATATACTTTATGTTGATAAAGATCTTTAATCTTCGAACAATTGATATGCAAATTACATATTTACACTGATTAAATTCCATAGAAAATTTTTCAATAACAGATAGAAACAAATGATAGTCAAAAAAAGAATATCACTTGAAGACAAATACTATTCCGCCATAGAAATGTGAATCATGTTAAATTTGAAGTCAATAAAAAGTAAAATCTTAAAGATTCTTCTTTCTTTCTTTTTTTAGCCAGAGCTTGCTCAAACAAACTCGATATTCGTAGAAAAAATTATATCTTTTCTAATATCTCCTCTGTTAAAATATTTGAAACTTTTATCATGTGTAAAAGTAAATAATAATATATATATACAAACCATAATTTGCAAAATCACAAAGAAAAGGTCCCAAACGAAAATCTTTTGCCACATTAATCATTGCTAATAAAACATAACTAAGATAAAAAATTTCACAAAGAAATATATGAAAAAAAATCATATTGGTACTAGTTGTAGATGCTTTCTTTTTTCTTGATGGTAAAAATATAATTATTATTGTTGGTATAATACATAATAAAGCAATAACCCATAAACACATAAGTGCAGTTTGTAAATACACATCATTCTCAGTTTCGGGACTAAATAATGAATCATAAAAACCTTTTGGATATGTTTTATTATCATGTAAATCTAATTTATCATCAATTTTTTCTTTTATTTTCTCTTTAAATTCATTATAATGAGTTTTATTTTTGAAAACATCTTTCATATGATGCATCTGTTGACGAAAACCATGACGAGTACTATGAGTATAATGATCGTCTGTATCATTTGTTGTTAAATTTTGATGAACAATTAAAGTAATATTATGTTTAATAGTTTTATCTTTAATCTTGTCTTTAACTTTATCTTTAAGACGTGAAAATTTATCACGAAAACGAAATGATGGTCGATGATGATCGGAATCTGCTGACATGAAATTAGAATTTTATTAATCTATAAAAAAAAAAATATATTACTACTGACAATTCTCACATCACATACAACAATAATTTCTTTCAAAAATTCAAGGTTTATGACCTAAACTTGCAAGATCATAAAATAGCAATATGTCACCTGTTATATAATACAATATGCTATATACATATATATATGGTTATGTAGATATGAGAGGAAAAAAATAATAATTGTGCTACTTCTCATATAACAGATTTCTTTTTAATGTCAATAGATTTTTTTGTATTCTTCTAATTTTAAATGACGTTTTTTCTTTTTTTTTTTTTGTATAAAAAGGACGAAAAAAAAACTCAATACACACAAGGATGATTATTAAATTCTGAATGTGCTGAAGTGTCATAGAATATTTGATTCAGGGTTACTTTATCCATCAACATCTCGTCATTTGTTTAACTTTTTTTTTGCGTTCTATCGTGATAATCAATTTTTTTTTTCATTTTACTTAGAATAATATTCTACTATAGAGAGACGTCATATATGTATGTAAAAAAAACGAACAAAATAGCTTTAGTATGCAAGAATATACTAATCGACGATGTCCTTTCTGGCGTTGTAGACTAAAAGAAGAAAAGAACATTGGAGTATGTTCTTTTATTCAATTCTAATGATCGAATGATTACATAGTGATTGAGAAATAGTGAATAATTCTAAGCAATCAATATTTATCTTTTTGCCCTCAAAGTACAAATGATTTCTCATCAAGATAACGAATACTAAGATTATTGTTATCAATATCAACATTTTTTGTTACGTAATGTACTTTGTTTTTCATAAACAGAGGTCACTGTAACAATTTATTCATAAGACATATTAAAAAAAATGTAAAAGTGACAGGCCAAGTGATTAACAAAGGATCAATTCTTATTATCTTTGTGTACTTACTTTAAATGAAAAGAACAACCTATTGAAATCTATGCATATATATATATAGTGAAAGTAAGGTGTCAGCTCGAATCATATGTACAACTGCTGTTGCCTCTAGAAAAATGAATGACGTCGTAATAATAAGTTTTATCCCACCCTTATTTTTCTTCTATATGATTGCATATATATTTTAGAAAGTATTTGTTAGGATAGAAATAGCAACGAAAAGACATATGATTCTATACAGATAACAATTGATAAACGAGAACGTCTGTTAATGACAAAAAACAGTCAATGTAATGCTTGTTATTAGTAATTTTTTTTCTGCCTAAGTATTGCAAGGTCAATCATACGGTTATTCTAATCTGTGCAATTTTCTTTTAGGCTATATTTTACCTTGTTGTTTATTTTTTTAAATAAAGATACTATAACTAACTCTTCAAGTTTAATATTTGTAATCATAAATGAAATAAAAATGATCGTATAAGTAAACGAGACAAACTCACATAAACATGTACATCCAAGATCATGCGTTGTGTGTAGTGATAGAGTACTACTAACATACATCACTACTCGTTTTCTTCAACAAAACGGCCAAGTAAAAAGAGAAAGAAAGAAAAAGAAGAAGAGAGAGAAAAAGAAAAAAAAAAAAAAAGATTTTTTTTTGTCCTGGCTATCCTTGACATGATGCGAATGTATTGCGGCACATGGTATATCGATTGCTGACAATATAAATACATAGAAGAAATATTACGAACAAAAGCATAACATAAAATTAAGTACACATGTATTTAGCGTTTCTGTGATGCCCTTCTAAAAAAAATATACAATACACTACATGCTCCTTATCTTGTCATTCTGCTGTGAAAAAAAAAACATTACAATAAGCGTAACAAATATAAAAAGATAAGAACAATAATCCAATTAATTTCTCAAGGTTTTTTTTGTTCTTTTACTGTATATTTACAACAAACTGAACATTGTTCAAAGGATAGAGAGAATAATAAAAAATAGCAAATTGATTGGAATAATGCCAGAACTTTATATAACGACATCTATTAATATAATTAATTATGATTTCAAAAAAAAGATAGAAACATGTTTTTTTTTTGTTACTAATATATTTAATTTTATTTCAATAATTCGTTTGAAAAAAAAAAGAAAATAATACAAATGTCAATATTCAAAATCGAGGTTGTATCTTAACAACAAAACAACTTTGATGGTTTAAAGACATAAATGACATGGTATGGTCAATATGAAGGTCATAATATATGTATTTTAGATAATCGATTTGAAATTTATAACCTATTGAATTCAATGTCAATGATAACATCAAATCGTCCAAAGCCACCAATTAATGTAAAACAAAAAAATTAAACAAAAAAAAATTATTTTTTATTTATTTTATTATAGGTTTTGGATAAACGTGTACCACGAAATCCAAAATATGAAAATGTTCAACCAACAATTGATACAGGTTTGAATATGATTTGTTTTTTTCTATCTTGTTATAAAAATGACTTTTTTTTTAAAGGAGATAGTTTAACAAAATTTCTCAAACGAAATGAAGAATTACGTGCATGTAAGTGTTAATATGATATTAAAATTTTTGATTTTCAATGTTTTTTTTGAATAAGATAATTAGTATTTGATTGAATGCCTCTACGAAATTTTATATGATAAGCAAAAAAATGTAATATGATGCATTTTTCTGTACACTATAATGAATCATCGAACATGATTGATTATATTGCTGTTTCAAAGATTAATTTGCGCATGAGATGTTATTCCATATTTAGAATTCTATTTGACTTTTGATAATGACTAGATCTTTATCAGAGTAAGATAAAAATTCAGATTAATAAAAGCAAAGTCAACAAATAATTACAAACAGGTGTTGACTAAGGATAATAGTGATAAATAGTCAAGAAATTATATCAATAGCTGGGATACAAAGTCTAAAAAGACAAGTATGGGTTTTTTAGAAGGAAAATATATTGCACATGTAAACAAATATAACTGATAACGGCGAAAATTAGATATAAGATATATTAGCTTGACGAAAGGGTCTTTTCTATTAATTATATATTCCATATATAGCTGTGACAGATGTTAACAATCAGACAAATGATGACATTGTTATGTTGACTTCTCAACAATTCATTTAATATTTAAAAATTGATTACTAACAAAACAAACCTTTATTAATGCAAAAAAACAACAACAACCTATTATCAATTTTATTATTTACTCTAAATCCTATTAAATTTTATGTTCTATATATTTTCATATAATGAATATTATTTATACTCTTAAACCTACTGTTTCTCTTCCTTAGAGTTTATTCTTATACGAAAGGTCATTCAACATATAAACATACAGAAATGTCGTATGTGATGTTTATTTCAAAAAAAAAGACACCAAAACATTTTTTTTCTTTCAAGTTTGAAAAGATTTTAAAGACACTTCCTAACCGTCATTGTTGCTATTTATGATTATATTCTTCAATGAATCAGAAAAAAAAAAACGTTGTTAATGCAATGCCTGTAGGATTAAAATATGCAACACGATACAATTACTATTGATAATCACAGAGAAATTGTTTTATTGTATCTATTTCTTTATTAACCTTTTACTTAATCCTGAAGAAATACTATAAGGAAATAGTTTGTATACCAATAACGAGGCGTTATTGATATACAGTCTGTAATCGTAAACCAAAAACATCTGTCGTATGACGAATGTTACTAAGATTTCTGGTATGATCTGTAGGGACTGTAAATTTCTACTCTCAATATTTCAACATTCGTCTTAGATCGTGTTTCATGAATCTGAATTGTCCTTTTATGTTAAAAGTTTATCTTATCAATTATGATTTATCTAGTATAAAAAAAAACAAACTTACGTACGACTACATAAATGCTGTGCTTCGCACCGTATTAAAAAGTTCTTACAGAGTTTTCTTGCAAATAAAAATACTCAAACAGCTTTATTTGAAAGTATGTCGGGGAAAAAATAATTGTTAAGTATAATGATTAGTTCACAGGAAATTAAATTGATTCCGTTCTATTTTGCCATCTGTCCTATTAGTGACTCAGAGAATAATCATTCTAATAGAGATAAGATATTTTAATCATATGTTCTATGATTTTTATACATCCGATTTTGTATAACTTTAATGAAATCGATTTGAAGTCTTAAACAAATATTTTCGAAGAGATGAGATCACTTTGATTCGGTTCTAGACAAATATGAACCGTTCCTATCTCTGATATTTAGATATAAATCAGATCAGTGTAACCGGTGTATAAAATAACGTCAGAGAATAATAATACGAAGTTCTTATTTACAATTTTATAAGGTAGGAGACTTTTTTATTGTACACTAAAACAATACGCTAATCGATAGATTCTTCTATTATCGATATTTTCTCACTATTCTGCATGGTTTTATTTTCCTAAGAACAAAACTAATCATTTGACAAAGAATAACAAAGGTAATTTCTTATTTCTTTGAATGTTGTTTAATCAGCATGATCCTGCGTTTAAACTCATTGACTTTTTTGTGTTTTACATTGTAAATCAAAATAAACAATATGTAAAATAAAAAATAAAAATATACAAATCAAAGCATGTTTTCTGCCTTTTTTGATATTAATAACATTTCTTCAGTGAATTTTTGTTGATTTTCAAAATAATTGTAATATAGGCCAGAACTCATAAGATAACGTTTTCAACTGATCAGTCACTTTTTTTTTAACAATAACTAGTGGATTATAGATTATCAATTATGACCATGAGAGATCTCATTAGGGCTTTCTATATTGGATTTTATTTCATCTATCCGGGTCCTAAAGCTAATATACGTAGCAAAATGTTTAGATAATACAAAAGACTATTCACTTATAGACAACTCGAAATCATTTAAGCAAAATTTTTGTTACTCTTAACTAGTGGCGTATCCAGGATTTTTCGGTATGCTGGATTTCAACTTCAGAGCATGATACCCACCTGAAACTTATAGAGATATGATATTGGGTCCAAATGATGAGTTTTTATCAAAAGATTTTTGTAATGGGAGTTTGCGAAAAAAATTAGCATTTTCCTGAGCCCCACCAAGATTTTTCTTTTTCTATTAGTAGTATCCTGATTTTTAGAATTTAATAGTAAGCTACATCGAAATTCATTGACAGATTTCAAATTTCATTTAAAAATATGCATCCGTTCACGAGTTATAATGTTTTGGAAATTTGCTGCATGCTGCTAAAATTTTAGAAAAAATTCAAAACATTGTAACTCGTAAACGGATGCATATTTTTAGATGAGATTTGAAATCTGTCGATGAATTTCGATGTAGCTTACTATTAAATTCTAAAAATCAAGATACTACCAATAGAAAAAGAAAAATCTTGGTGAGGCTCAGGAAAATGCTAATTTTTTTCGCAAGCTTCCATTACAAAAATCTTTTGATAAAAGCTCATCATTTGGACCCAATATCATATCTCTATAAGTTTCACGTGGGTCTCATGCTCTGAAGTTGAAATCCAGCATACCGAAAAATCCTGGATACGCCACTACTCTTAACAGGATTAAAATCATTTCTTTTTATTCATTGTCTATAGAAATGAGAATAGTTATGAGTTCATAATTAACGAAAAAAAAAAATATTCTTACAAATCAAGTTCCTAAGTAATTTTTTGAAAGAGCGTAAGTCATTATGTGATGAAATCATTTCTCTCTCGCGACATCGAGTTTATTATTTCTTCAATAGTAGTCAACTCTAATATCAAAAATCAGGTCAAAACAATTCAGTAAAATATACAATGTTCATGAGTATTAAAATTATACTTTTTAACTGATATTTTGATGAGTTTGGTCAGAAAAACAATATTTCCTCATATATATCATTCAAGAGAATAAAGCAAAAGCTTTCATTTGATATATTAAATTTAAATCAAAAGAGTTGAAGACGAGAGACAAAATTTCTATATTAAAAATAATACATTGCATGATTCTATAGGAGAAGATCAATAATAGCAAGTTTTGAGTGAGTCACACACTGTGTGATTCGAACGGCAATTGACTTTTGACATTTGAATTTACTATTGAAGAAATAATAACTCCATTTTTATATCAAATATGAACAAATTTAATGTTCAGACATTTTCATTTTCTTTCAAAATATTTTTTTCTTATATAGAATAAGATTAGCAGATCGAATCAAACAAGTCTAAATAATTCTGAAAGAACTTATGAATGACATTTAATTTCAATCAGGAACTATGTATACAAGTTATTGAGATTTATAATCGATCGATCGAACGAAGATTTTTTATTCTAATTCTCATAGTTTTTGGCTTTTTTTTTAAATACACTAATAGATAAAATTATCATTTTATAGTTGAATCAAACTTGTGCAGTTTACTTGATAAAATAATTGTCGCTTATATTTCTGACACTAATTTTTTGTTTAATTATATTTTACTGTATGCATCCTAAGATTATGAAATTCCGACATTAGAACTCAGATTTTTTCAGTTGTATCAAATTAACCAATACCTTACGAAATGCATTACTTTCAACAAATATTCATCAATTTTATTATGTTATGACTTATATCACATACATATTTGCATGACTAATGATCAAATCTTTAATTGAAGAGTCTCTAGAAACTAAAAATAAAATTATTTTGAACAAGTACTTTAATAATGATAGATAATACTCATTAATAAAGCACACAACTACACACTTATTCTTTAGTGTATCAAGAAGATTGTTTAGCCTAGAATGTCAAAAAGACACATTGTTAAAAAGTAAAGTTTTTATCATTAGTATAGTTTCATCAAATTAATTAAAAACAAATCATGTTATCTATAATTATGATTCGAACATTGGAAAAAGAAAAGATCTATATGGCAAAGTCGAATTCTAATAAGAAAATCATAAAGATTTGTGATTTTTATCATTGAAAAGAAACGATGATATTTATTTTCAAGTTCGAACTAATCTGACATTATTATCTCAATGTTTTTGAAATATTGAGATAACAGATTCCGATTATTTTTGAATCTAAAATCATATAACATTATTCAGCTTAGCATGATGAATTACAAGCCATTCTTAAAACTTATGTCATTAAGTTATACTAACTTCATGTTAAGTAAATGACTGCTACAGATGCAAACGTATATTACGCATTCTCTGTCTATTAGTAATTCAATAGATATTTGTTTATAGTTATTGACATGATGAATTTGTAATTCTCTATTATTTAAACTTTAACATGAAAGATTACTTAACTTATAAAAATCACGAAAAAAAAAGAAGTTTTCCAACATTTCATTTAATAATTTTGTATTAGTGAAACGTCTAGGTTTCAATAGTTATATTTTTCAATGTATATTTACAAGATAACTTGGACAAATTATAAATGACTTATTGATTCGGATTACTCATCCGATAGCATGTTGTCTACACTATAGCATATATTAGTTCTCATCATCAGTATCTGGTTAGTTAATATGTCTGTGAAGCTTAAGCGATTCGAGCAAGAGAATTTTGTGTGCAGAAGTGTAAGAAAAATAACAATCGTATAAAACTGCCTGTAGGCAGCAATTCATACCGAAAGATATGCAAAACACATGAGTATTTTTGTGTTTTGTTTTTCTTTCTCAATTAATGTTATTCATATTTGAAAAACAAATATTTCAATTTATATTATTTCATACTAATTTTATTGATATAAGTGCTTAAAACAAAATATAAGGATAAGATTTTCTTGCATTTTTCTTTTATCGTTCTCTAGATTTTGATGATAATTCATTGATTTGCAAAAATAAAACTATTTTAATTATGTAATAAAAAAAAAAAGAAAGCATACAAAAATTTATATAGGAAATTATTAAAATTTTATTTGTATATTTTTATTTATTTATTAATAAATTCGATGAATAATTATTTAAAGAATTATCTATTCTTATTAATTCTAGATCGATTTTTGAATATTAAGAAAGATGATATTTAGTGAAATATCATACATTTATAAAATAGAATAATAATAAATTTATTATCTTTGATTGGCATGTTTGCACTTATTTAATCCAAAGTTCATTTAAGGATGTTTATTTTACTTCTCCAAGGTCATTTTTTTTCCTAATGAGCTAAGAATAAAAAAATGACATCAAAATAATTAATTTTTTTTTTTCAAGATTTATACTTTTCTTTTAATTATTCTCACGATTCTTGTTAATAGGATTAATAGGATTAATAGTACTGAAATCATGCATCAAATTACTTAAATAACTTAAGTGACATTGAAAGTTTTATTCGAAAAATGAATATAATAATAGGCCTACGACAATTATTAAAATAAATAAGTTAACTCTAACTCTTATGTCTTTCATCTTTCTATATATATTATTTTAATTAAAATTTAACTCTATAAACTCTTATTAGGAATAAAATAGTCATGTAAGCAATTAAAAACAAAAAAAGAAATCTATCGTT
This sequence comes from Rotaria sp. Silwood1, assembly GCA_905250075.1. Classification (NCBI taxonomy): domain Eukaryota; kingdom Metazoa; phylum Rotifera; class Eurotatoria; order Philodinida; family Philodinidae; genus Rotaria; species Rotaria sp. Silwood1. The sequence continues at coordinate 49,177 of CAJNOP010000898.1, read as the reverse complement.
TAAGAAAATCTTGATTTAATATTCTAAAAAAGTAAAATTATTAATACAAAATAATAATAGTAGGCAGACGATAATAATTTAAAAAGTACCTAATATTAAATAATAAAAAAAAAATAATTTATATTTTTTTTCTTATTTCATACTCATTTCACACCTAATTTTAATTAATAAAAACTTATAAAATGCAACAATAAAATTGTTAAAACACAATTGTAAACTTCTTTTGTTATTCATCAACAAATAAATCAAGTTTGCACGATTAAATCCATTCATACTCAAAAAAAAAACACCTTTTGTTCGAACATCTAATTTCTTACAATAATTCAATATGAACATTTAGTATTTTATTTACAATATAAATTATTTAAAACAAAAATTGAATAATAATAAAAATTTTAATTAATCTTTATGAAATATTCAAAGAATAGATTTTTTTAAAAATAATCTAAAAATTATTCTATCGAATTCATAATATTTTATTCTATTTAGCAAGTAAACAACAAGCTGGTGAAATATTTAAACGAATGAAAATATCAACACTTGTTCAATTGGTTTGTTAGAATAGTTTTTATTTTTCATTATAATAATCAAATAAAAAATATTATTATTTAAGATTATTCAAGTAGCAGAAATTAATTCATTAGATACACCAAAAAATGCTGAATTTGGTAAATAGATATATTTTGTTTTTTTTTTAAACAACAACAAAAAACAAGAACTTTATTTCATAATTTAACATAGATCCAACTGCATCACAAAGAACATTTACTGATACAGATCGACCTTATACACAAGATAGTCAGATAAGTGCAGAAACAACACGATCAACATTACAAAGGTTTAAAATAAAAAATAAAAACTTAAAACTTATACATTGATTTTTAGTGTTATTCGTGGTGTTGGAGAAATGGATGTATATAATAATTATCAAAATCGTTTTTCAACAACACCTGTAACACCTAAAACTCCAATAAATATACAAAATAATTTAGAATTTGATGAACGACCTTATTTAATTGTTGATCTTCGTGATAAAGATGAATTTCGAACAAATCATATTGTTTCAGGTAGAAATATTTCTTATAAAATAAAATAAATTAATAATTAAATTTATTTATTCAAGCTCATCATTATCCAGCTGCTATGCTTTCACGTTGTTCAAATAATGAATCTAAAGAATTACTTGTTTATGTATGTGGTTATGTTTTTTTTTTCTATTTCTTGATTAATTAATTATTTGCACATAGAAACATATATATTTACAAACAAATAACTTCTTTGAAAGATATAAATCAAAAAACAAACATATAAAATAAAAATATTTAAATTTATTCTATATGTTTACTATAAAGATTTATAACGATTACAAGAAGATTTAATACATGAACATTTAAGTGGTATCATTAGTTCAATAGCTGTATGTGTAGAATCAGGACATACAAAATATTCAGTTCGATGTTCAATTACTGTACATTCATTAGTACGACGTACAAATTGATTTAAATTAAAATTCCATTGAGTAATACTTGAACAATAACCAGCACAAACTGGTATAGTAAGACTTGGTCGAATTTTACATATATTAAAAATAAAAGTACGATTTTCTAATTGACATATTTGATTAATATTTCCATGAACATAGATCATTTTCATATGAATACCAATAAAAATAATTAATAGAAGATTACCAATATATAAAGACATTGTTATCAACCGTAGTAGATACTATAAGATAAAAATAAGTAGAACTTTCGTATTAATTTGTTTTCTTTAAAGAATGAATAGAAGAGTCTAGTCTTATATATATATATCTACATGTTCTTGATAAATAAAGTTTCACTCATTCTTGTATGAGGAAAAAAAAAGAAAAGACTAGTCTACTAATGCTAACTGAATTAACATCTTTATATATTGAGATTTATCAAAAACAAAATATAATTTAAATAACAATTAATAATTTTACATATCAAATAAGTAACAAAAAAGAAAAGAAAATTAAATATTATAAAAAATTTCTAGTATCAATATTTTATATTAATAAAAGTATACTCATCAGTTAGTTGTCATTTTATATATGATTATATCATATGTAGAAAAAAAACAAAACTCTCTGCATAGAATTTATAAAAACTTTTCATATAACTTTCTTCATCAATAAATAAATTACAAGAATTTTTCTTTATCGTACCAACTTAAAGAATAAATGAAGAAAATTATAAGTAAATATATATGTTGTCTTTTCCACTTGCAGAGATATCCTTATAAAGCACTTGACAATCTTAGGTTTATATATTGATTGTCATGTAGGCGTTAAAAATCCTTTTCCTTATTACTTAAAAAAACTAATTTATATAATATTATAATTTTCTTTTTTAAAATTAATTATGTTTAATAATAGAAAAATCAAAAAGGCAAAATTATTATCTTATATGATGATGATGAACGAATTGCACCAAATGCTGCAACAATTATGGTTGAACGTGGTTATAACAATATTTTCTTACTTTCTGGAGGTAAGATTTTTTTCTAGTAAATTTAATACGATTAAAAATTTTTTATGATACTAGTTAAATAATTTTAATTTGTATTCTTTTTTGATTTCTTTCAACATTATGAAAGATAATAAATAAAATGATATTCATTCAAGTTAGAAGTATTAGTAGGAGTATTATTTTTTTTTTCTCAATTGAAAAGTAAAACTTTTTTCAATTAACTCTTAGAATTTAGTATTGTACAATAAATTTGACTAAGAAAGTCTCGATCACGACTAATATCGAAAGAATTTTTCTATGCTATTACTTATTGTACCTTTTTTTTTTTCTTTACTAGATATTAATAGAATAATACATGATATTATTTTGAACTGTTCTACTTTTGATTTCGTCTTTTACACTTTATTATCTAATGTGTTTAGGATGACATGTTGTCAAATCAATTGTCATTATCGTTAATCTTTATTATTGAATCAATTATTAGAAAATATAGAGCATTTTATTAAAAATTTTCTACTTCAATTAATAAATTTTGTTCTTTGAGAAGAAAAAAAAAATATCTAGAACTTCTTACATCATAGACAAACAAATTATGCTCAATTCATAAGACGAATTTTAATGAAATTTTGCCTCTTTATTGAAACATTCAATCTACAATAAAGACAGTCTCAAGTAAAAGATGAGTATAATCATTACAGTATCCATGAATTATATATTTAAATATTCATTTAATGGGTACTTCAGTTTTTTCCCTGAGGATGTCTCTGTTGTAGGTTAAATATTTCATCACAAGAACATCTTTAGAAGCTAAAAAAATTTTTCACCTTTACACATTTCACTTGAGGCTCAATACAGGCAAAAATTTTATTGAACTTCATCATATCAATTGAACGCATAGCTTGTCTCTTTCATAGGGATGTTCACTCGTTCTACTAGAACTGTTTATATTTAATTTACAATATATTCAGTATATCTTTTATTAATTAAAATATTTTTTGTGATGATAAAACGAAAAAATTCAAATATTAAATTTTTCTCATTACAAAAAAAAAAGCTATTTTCTTTTTTTTTATTATCACACGTCTGTCGTCATTTATCATGGCTAAGTGTATAAATATCAAATTAATTTGTTACATTTTACGATTATTATTAAGTTATATTCACTATTTTTGAAGATTACCTGTCAGACAGACAAAAATAACAAAAAGAAACAGTATTTCTAAATAATTTTATTCGTGTTTCTTTGTTTTTTAGATGCGTTTCGTATCTTTAAAAACTTTTAAGATTTGTATATTCGAGTAGAACTTTTCTCATATGTAAAACATTTCAAAAAGTATTAATGATGATATTATAAACAATACACATAAATGTAATCAATTTATTTGCTTTAAAAATGAACACATTTAATATTATAAAAATAAATAAGTATGATAGAAACTATCCGGAACATTTGAAAGATTTTAGTTGTATTGATATTTTAAATAAATAATTATTGAATTAATATTATGTTAAGTTCTGTAACTGAAAACATGAATTGTCTAATTTGAAATAAAATTTGAATGATAAAATCTTCTTTAAATATTGACAGAGAAAATCATCTTTAAGATACAAACTTATGTCAGAGCGTAGAAAAGTCGAAGTTTATCTTATTATTGCGTTTTAGAGCTTTTTCTAATATCAATCCTACACAACAATAAAGCCGTTAAACTAATTAAAAAAAAAAAAATATGTAAAGTTAAAATGTTCTAGAAACTGTTATTTAGATTTATCGAAATTTTGACATTTATCTCGTGATATTATGCCACACATAGTAATTAAAGACTTATTTTCATTTTTTTCTATTAGACAATCAAATGCAAAATTAGATTTTGTAAGATCTTGAAAATAAAAATCCTGATAAGCTTCAGATTCTCATTAATGTCAATATTTTTGATTCATTCTTAAAAAAAAAATTAATTACATAAGCAGAGATATAGCGTTTCTCGGGTGTGTATACCGCAGTTATTAAAAACCTGTCAGTTTCTTTCCAGTCAAATTAGTATGTTTTTTTATTAAAAAAAAAAGGAGTTCAACACTCTTTCGCACTTTTAAAAAATTTAATATGCACTTTTTCAGTTCTTAAAAAGTTTCCTTACACATTGCTCTACTTTTTTCTCTTGTCGTCATATCTCTACATTTAACTATATGCTCTATTTATTTAATATACAATAATTTCGGCACATTGAATTAGAATTCAATTTCGTAATAATTTTGAGTTTGAGTCCGCCTAAAAGTATAACAATCGTGTAGATAGGACAAACTTTCAAGAACTTTGGGGCTATCGTTATAGTTTAACATACATCATGATTTAATATTATATTCTTAACATGAAATTCTATTATCTACTAAGAAATAAACCAATAGTTGCATTTTTCTCAATTGTTTATATGGAAAAATCTCCCATAATCTATAATAAATCGTCTAATGCTAAAATAAATAGAGAAAATCAAAAACATCTAGTTAAAATTTTATTGCAAAATTCTTCATTGTTTAATGAATTCTTTGACCAAAAAAAAAACAACTCATCATATTCTCGAGATATAACTTTGAAAACACTTTTTTAATAAAAATTTTAGGTTTAAAATATGCCATTCGAAAATTTCCTCATGGTCTTTTAACTGGTTCATGTCCATTATCATGGACATTATCAAATACACCACAAACACCATCAGCAAAACTTAAACGTTCACAATCAACGAATACAAATCGTCAAGAAACACCTGTTGGTCAATCTGTTGCTAGTGCAACACGACCTACACCAGGACCTATGGTTACATTTGATACACGTGAAGAATTTAATAATCATGATATTGAAGAATTAAATACACAACTTGAAAAAAATTTATTACCAACAGATAGTGGAAGTCGTTTATCACGTTCACAAACACAAGCATCAAAACAAAGTTCACGTTCATCAATTGCTTCGGAACGATCAAATATCAGTAATGTTTCGGATAAACCATGGAAACCATAAATTTATTAATCTTTTTGTTTTCTTTTTTTACATGTGTGTGGGTTTGTGCACTTCATTTCACTTTTCTTTTTCTTTTGTTTGACTACACACTATGAAATAAACTTATTGCTTGGCAAAAATCAATTTCTAATAGACAATTAGTCATACTTAGCTATGTGTAGTTTTGATGTAAATAATAATTCATTGACATAAGATCTATTGATTATATTGATATTGGTGTTCTCAACGAAGTATTAACTATATTATATTCCTGTCTTCTTGATTGAGGACGAAAATCAAAGCAATTAGCATGCCGACAGTGTGGGTGAGGGCTGAAATTTTGTTCGCAATTAAGAAGTAGCCATTATATTAACATCCGTGTTTGTTGCAACATGGAGAGATTAATTGTCGGAAAGAAAAACATTTAAGAAAGTGATATCACTAGGATAAGTGTATGCTTGTAGGCGAAGAGAAAATTAAAAATTAAATCCTTAATACCAATAATAGACAATATCTTTTGAGTTGAAATTTTCAATATTTCCTACAACTTTCACAAGACACGCATTGAAATATTTCCTTTTTGTAAACTTATGTTCGCAGCGTTTTATCTAGATTTCGTTTCCTGAGTGGGCGAATCGAAATTTCGAGTGGATGGCGCCCACTCGGCCAATCCAGTAGACGAATGGCTGCTGTATATTTTCGAATGGGCGGCGCTTGGGGCGATCGCCCCCATTCGAAAAAAAAATTTTCGATTTTTCCCAGCAGAAAAGACTTAAAAATAGAGTGCATACTACTACTAATGAACTTCAAAACTCGATTTTTGGTCAAAATCGCCCCATATCTATCAAATCGCCCCTTATCAAAAAAATCCTAGATCCACCGCTGCACTGTATGTTCGAAGTCTTCAGTGTACATGACTTACATCATATCAATGACGTTACTAAACTGAAACTACACATTCGTAGATCAGAGATGTCCATCGCGGCGCTGCCGCGATGACCTGTGGCGGCAGCGGTAGCGGCAGGTTTTTTAAAAAATCTCCGCGGCAGCGGCGCGGTAGCGGTAGATTTTTTAAAAATCATCGCGACAGCGGCGCGGTAGCGGCAGGTTTTTTAAAAGACCATCGCGGCAGCGGCACGGCAGCGGCAGGATTTTTTTGGGGAACATTGAAAAACTGCATGAATTTAATTGAATTTCAGGGTTTACAAATGAAACACCCCGAGACTGAATGAATCTGATGGACTAGTACCAATATCTCTGGTCAAATATAGTCGCAGCAGTGAAATTAGAAACACTTTTTTGTAAACCGCCGCGGCAGCGGCGCGGCGGCGGCACGTTTATTTTATAATTCATCGCGGCAGCGGCGTGGCAACGTTTTTTTTATAAGCCATCGCGGCGCGGCAGAGCCGCGGCAACATTTTTTTATAAAACGTCGCGGCGCGGCTGCGGTGCGGCAGCTTTTTTTTTCTAAGGCCGCGGCGCGACAGCGCCAGATTTTCAGCCGCGATGAACATCTCTGCCGTAGATATGCTAATTTTATCTAAGGATATGAAGTGTCAGTTAACTGATCACTTAGCTAGTGCAAAATGACTCAAGTATTGGAAAAAAGTTTAACGACAACCTATTTTTCATTTTTGTTTTGTAATATGAAAAAAAATTAGGTCAAATTCAGAGAACAATTTCAACAATCAATCAAGTTTTCTATAGCAAGATATCATAGATGAACTATGATAATAAAATAAGGAGTCGCTTCGTTTTCTATGACCGCATCTCAAAAAATTTCAAAGTATATGTCAGTTGATCTTATGTCGAAGACTTACTGTTCAATATTTACACCAACATTATACATTCTTACTTATTCTTTATTACCGGTTCTCGTTATTTCAAAACGATTCTTTTTGTTTTTAATTAATCATAGAATGATCTAAGCTAAACTATTGATCATTCGTACTTGATTTAGTTTTTATTTTCTTTATTTCATACTTTAATAATAAAAAAAAAACAGAAAACAAAAATACTCATGCTCAAATATAAATCCATAGAACAGAGAAGTTGTTTTCATATCGAAACAAAAAAAAAACACTTAATGATGTATGAAGAAGAAACATTATACATCTATTAAACAATTTTCTTAGAAAAATTTTGAAAAAAATAAATTTGATTTATGTAAATTTATCGAAGATATAGAAGTATTTGTTACAATTATTAATTCATGTTTATTAGCTACATAACAAATAGCATAACAATCAACTGAATAATTTTCTAAATATTTTTCTGTACTTATTATATGTAATGTATCAATTGATGGATCATTAATAAAAAAAATATATTGATTTAATGATTCAATAAATGCTGAACAAATTGTTAATGGTTTTTGAGCACGAGGAAATTTAATTAATGATAATTTATCATTTTTTTTAGAATTATTTATTGAATAAAATACAACACCATATGATGAATCATTCATTTGAACAAGAAAATTTATTGTATTTTCATTAATACATATATGTATAAAACGTAATACATTAGGAAATATATCTGTTAAATCATAATTCTGCACATGACTTAAATTTTCAAGAATATTTTGTGATAATGTCCAATGACTTTTACGATTTAAATAAATATGATACATATATTTATCATATACAGTACCAATACCACGTTGAGATTCATTATATTGTGGATAATTTATTTCTAATTCATCATCATCACCACGTGGTAACATACGTGAATCAAGTTTACAACGTTTTTCAAGTGAATAAATAAAAAATTCACGTTCTGTAAATATATAAATAATACTATTTGTAATTGAACCCATAGATATAATAAGACCATCATGCCAATTGAGAATATATTCTCTATGAGTACGACGTTCAATAGTACCTAATTTCCATCGATCTAATCGATTAGGTGGACTTTTAAAACAAACTATATATTGACTATCACATGCTATTAAAAGAAATATATTTCGTTCATGTTGATAATGTGAAACTAAAATAAAAATTAAATTAAATTTTCTATTTTTTATTTTTAATAGAATCATGTAATAAAAATTGAATCTAACTGTTTGTACATGTTGATGGGAAGTTTTAACTACTTATAAATAATTGAAAGAAATCAAAAATGAATAATTAGAACTAGAATTTTACATTTTTTCTACATATATTTTTTATTTATAATTGATTCATTGAGAGAAAAATACTTAAAAAAATGTTCATAATGTATATTGTAATTAGAATTACTTCGAGAAGAAAGAATTCATTTAAATATAAGGGGGCTCCCTTCAAAAAAGTGAGTTTTCGTCAGAATGATCAAGATTGAGATAAATACATGGAGAGGATAGCCTGTCATTTTCTCTTTCATAAACGATAAAAACTTTTCTTCGATAACTCTTTTTTTCCGAAAAATTTTCAAGATTTTTGACAACCTCTATTCGAAAAACCAGCGGTTTTTCCAAAAATCTTTTTCGTTTTTTCTCAATATGGTAGTCGAAGCGACGCATCTCCAGCGAAAGTCAACTATAACCCGGTATAAAGTCAAATGTTTTTTTTTGTTTGAAAGAGCATCAAAAACTGCAGTGCCTATGAGAGCCATTTTTTTGAGAGATTTTTCAGTGATTGAACTTGTTAGACCTTTTTTCCTCGAGAAAGATAAGAGTAAAATAAAAAGGGCCCTCATAGACACTGCATTCGAACATACTCTTTCAAACAAGAAAACAATCAAGCATATTGAATGAATACCCACAGAGAATTTTTCGAGACGCGATAAGCTATTTTTCGACCCTTGTTTGGTTCGTATCTCACTTACACATTAGGATAGGAGGCTGAAAATTTTACCATAGACGTCCTTTTACAGCCCCGACATATCCTCAAAGTTTCATGACATTTGGATGTTCCTGGGCTGAGATCGATTTTTGAGGGAGGGGGGGCTTAACTGCAGCTTTTGAATCTTTTAAGTTTTGTCTTTCATACTTAGAAATAAAAATAGATAATATAAATATAGAAAGAAGGACTGAACAAATTTTAGATGTATGATTAGTTATTTCGACTAATTTTCAAATATTTTGAAACATAATTGACTTGAAGATCAACAATTTGATCTTCTCTCTTCGTACAAATATACATTAGTATCTTTTCATCAAGAAACATAATTACTCAAGTTCGTTTTCACAAAACTATTCATTTAAAATAACCATATATCGTCTATTTATTTTTTTTTTGTTTCAATGCCAAAACTAATTACAAAAAACTTCCTTAAATGTCCTTCTTTTGTTTTCAATGATTTTATTTTCTATAGTTACGGCATAAGATTCTTATAAAAACTACGTTTCTATTGAGATTTTTGACTAAACTATTCAATTTTGTTCAGATAAAGAACTCAACTAGACTGCCATGTCACAAACACCGGATCAATTTTAGCGGTAAACCGCAGTTCACCATTAAAAAAAAACGGTTAAACCTGTAGGGAGCCGGTAAAGCGAGAAAAACCGCCGGTTTACCGCGGCAAACCGAAAAAAAGTAGCGGTTCACTGCCGGTTTTCATCACATGGGCTAGCCTCAATAAAAAGCAAAGCTAACATTTTATTAGGCTGACACGGAAGAGGTCAAAGAAAATCTAGGAAATAAGTACTACTGGCAGTAGAACATTTGCATTTAACAATTGATAATTATATTAGGACGATAGCAAAAAACATATTTGGAATCTATATAAGTTTTTGTATCAGTCAGTGTAAGTCTTACGATATAAAAATAGAAGTTTATTTTAAGTGCTAAAATGGATTTGTTAAAATACTCTCGAATAGTTAGGCAATGCGTCAATATTTGATTTTCAAAGAGTAAGAATCAAATCGATAGAGCTCTGATGTATACTATCCATAGAAAAGAGTCTATACTTTTGAAGGTTTTATATCTCGAAGAAACTTTTTGTCAAAAACTTATGAGTTTTTTTAAGAAGTTCTCTATATGCGTAAAACTTTAGATCGAAACTCAATAGCTGTGTCAAATAGGAATTCAGTTTTTATTAGATAAGAAAAACTTATCAATATTCGAATAAAATCATTTAAATTTTCTGAACAAGTTCCTCTATGAAATTATTTAGATTTTCTTTTATCAGATTATAAGTAGTTTTTCCTAAACAAAACAAAAAACAAATATTACCAGGATTTAAAATCAAACGTTCATCTTCATCATTTGAAATAGATATTGTATGCCGTTGAATTGATACAGGTGGACTTGGTGTAGTTACAGCTTGTCGATGATTATTACGAGAATGTGTGTCACTATTCTGTATTGATGAAGAAACGGAAATATTACGACCAGAAAATAGTAGATTATTGTCGTTTGAGATTTGATTTAATCTTGTACTAAAACGGAATGGTCGAAAGCCAGTAGCAGTTGTTATCGAAGGTTTGTTATCATTTTTTCTACAATTTAGAAAATATCATTGTCTTTTAGAAAAAGAAAAAACTCTTCATTTCGAAGAATGAATATTAGATGAAACTTATTAAATACATTCAGCATGACAATGTGATCATGCTCTCATTACTGCTCTAGTAGGTTTTTTTCAAGGGGGGAAACAGCAGAGACTTCAGCCGTGAAGTCTTGAAAGTCTTATGAATTCTCAGAAAGTCTCATGAATTCTTCTGAAAGTTTTGAAATACATTTAGTGCATGAAAATTCATAAGAAACGTTTTTTGATACTCATGGAATCTGCCTCTTGAAGTCCTGTGAAGTCTTATGAAGTTTTGTGAAGTCCTATGAAGTCTTATAAAGTCTCATGAAATCCGTGAAGTCTCATGAAGTCTAACGAAGTCTTCTGAAGTCTTGTGAAGTCTTTAGAACTCTTTTGAAGTCTTGTGAAAATGTGAAGCCACTGCGGTTGAAGTCCGCTGCAGAGATGGGCAAAGTCGCACCGCGCCTCCCCGCGCCGTTGCTCACGCCTACGCTATAATAGTCTGAGCTTCGATGAGCGCATGCTTAGAGCATCCCGGTATTCGGTAGAGTTTGAGAAACTGATTGGTAGAACAAAGAGAAAGAGAGATGTGCATAGCGCCTAGGTGCGAGCAGTGGCGCGGTGCGGTTTTGTCCATCTCTGGTCCGCTGTTTCCCCCTTGGTTTTTTTTAAATAATCATCATGATGCATTAGCAATAGCCTTTTTATTTTTTTTAAAAGAAATTTCAAAACTATTTTTTAGTGTTTATAATTGTAAGATTAAATAAATTTCTAAGAATATTTCGAATTTTTCATTTTCTAATACAGATTAGTTTTTAATATTTTATATATTGATTAACATCTATTAAAGAAAAAAGAAAAATTTAATTTACTATTCAATCGTACATAGAATTATTATTATTATTAATTGTTGGTGGTGGATTTTCTTGACGTTTTGATCGAATACCAAAACTAGATCTGAATACATAAAAAACAAAATAAAGAAAATTGTATTTTTTTGAATTTTAAATTATTACTTATCATAATCTTCTTTTTTTTCTTTATTAATATCTTCAAAATCTTCATCATTTTTATTAAAATTATCGTTTTCAACAATTTTTTCTTGACGTGAACGTTCTTTATAAGTTATTTCAATATCATGATCTGTTATTAATGTTGTTATTGGAGTTTTAATAGTTGATTGTATTGAAGATATATTAGTTTTATGATTAGATGAAAAAAATTCATCAATGTCTGATTCTTTTATATATAATTTTGGTACATGTTGAATTAATGTTGATCGTTGTTGAAATTGTTTTTCACAATCTTTAAATTTATTTAAAGCTTTTAAGAAACAAGAAAATTTACAAGTTTTATTTTATTTTATTTTTTTTTGAGAATTTTAACAAACCTTGTACATAATTTTGAGCAATAAATAAATCATTAATTTCAGTAAATTTTTCTTGAAATTGTTTTTTATTTTTTTCTGATAGATCTTTATTTTCTAAACGTATTTGTTCTAATTGTTTTTTTAATGTTTGAATTTTTTCATTAAATTTTTTTTCTATAATTTCAACATAATTTAATGTTGAATTAATATCTTGATTACAAAAATTTTCATCATCATTAAGTGTTCTTTCAATTATTTCTATATGTTCACTAAGATATTCAACTAATTTTTCTGGATATGATAAAAGTTCTTGTTCATATTCATTTGTATTTGAATCCATCAATGAAATAGCCGTTAGTTAAGAAACAAAAAAAATCAATTAAATATAAATAATTTGAAAGAGATTTTTTCCCAGTTAGTTAATTTTAAAAATATTCTCTTTCATTGGAATTTATAATGGAACCGATGAACTATATGTTTCATAGAGGCCACTAGTTGACGATAAAGTTTTGCTCTTTTTCAATAATGATAGGATTTCATATATTTCCATGGCATAGCCAGGATTTTGGCCTAGGGAGGGGACTAAGCCGCATCTAACGAAATTTTTGACACATGTATTTTATCCACTAGGGGAGCTAAACCTGTCCTAACGAATAGAGGTGGTTAAAGGTCGAAAGACAAAATGTCGAAAAGCACATTGCAGAAATAAAAAATGTCGAAAATAACTTTGTCGAAAGGCAGATTGTCGAATGAAAGAATGTAGACAAAAATATGAAAAATGCCGTTGAAAAGATATCCTATCGGCTGTCATGAAAAAACAATTATCTCTTAATTAGATTATTTCTTTTTCTATGGATTTGACTGTTACGTTAAGAGGATCTAACAATAATGATTAGAGTGTGGGTCTTCTTTTCGATGACTCCCACACCCACACTCATCTGCACCCACACCCATCCCCACACCCTACATTCACAGCCAGACCTACACCCACATCCTCATTGTTTCGACATCTTGATTTTCGACATTTTGTCTTTCGATATTTTTCTTTCGACCTTTTACCACTTTACCGTCCTAACGAATAAAATATACGTATCAAAAATTTCGCTAGAGAAGGGGGAGCTCAAAAGTTCGTAGGGAAGTTGAGTCTCCTCCCCTGCCTACGCCACTGATATTGTTCTCATAATGACTTTTTCATATGATTAAGAATAAGATAAAAGTAATTTTACTCTTGACTATTATTTTGAAATTGAAAGACAGGAAACTATTTAATAAAAAAAAGTTAACAATGATTCAAATGTCTTGTGTATTAGATGACAAATGTGAATAAATATTTGTCAGATCGTCAGGAAGGAAATTGTCTTTGAATACAAATTAGATAAATAGAAAATATATTGCTTGAGCAAATTGACTTTTTTCTATTTAAAATAAATAACAAAATGATTTAATATTCGATCATGAACAGAATATGGTTTGACACTTATTTGCGTAATGCTTACTCTTAGATGTATACTAATGAGTGCATCAGAATAAATAATTACGTTTTCTATTTTATTTTTTCATCATCTAATATGTTTTATTGTGCAAAATGTAGAGCTTTTCACGCTGTATCTTGTGGTATATTTTATTGTTTAATAGAATGTAGTAGATGATGAAAACAGAAAATTCGACCATTTATTCTGGCGCATCCATTATTAGGATAAGTATGTTTGTTCGGTTCCGATCGCTTTTGATATCATTGTAATCTCATGATTTCATTGAAGTGACGTTTAAAATTGATTTTCGATTTTAAACTTTACATAAATAAAGCCCTTAAAATTGAACTTGTTCGTTGTAAAAGTGTCAGATATTTAAGTAACTCTATTATATTCAAAAAAATCAAATATTACTCTTTACAATCAACGGATTTCGTTAAGAGTTTTTTCTTGTAAGAAGTTTAAACTTGAAAAAGCAATTTTGAAAATAAAACTGAGTACGATTATGATATTTTATTACTTGACGATTGTAAAGCACTGCTGAAAACAATTTCGAATGACTTCTATATTTTATCTAGATTCTAATTATTTTCTTATTTCTTACAATAGATGAACAATTTGATTGAGAGTTCTTGTCCCTCTCTCTATATATTTGAGAGACATCACAAGAATACAGAAGAGAAACTAAATAGGAATTTAAAATAACTGATTCAAAGCTCTGAAGACCAACTGCATAAAAATCATGATTTACATATCATATGTATTATTACTTGACTGTAGTGATTTTTAGTTTATAAATCTTATCGACTGTGTCTTGCTATATTCTTCAAAACAAAACGACGTAATAATATTTTCATTTTGTAAAATAGAATTTTTTTTTGTTATAAAAGGTATTGATTTTTTTGAGATAATTAACGAAATTATTTTGAAATGTAACAATTAAATTTGTAAGTTATAGTCCCATTCATTTAAAAAAAAAAAAGAAACAATTATATTCATTATTACAACATTATTTTCTTTGAATATTAATAATATTAGTAAAAAAATTTCTGTCATTATCTATAAAAAGAAGTAATCTTCAATAATTGATAGAATAGAAAAGATAAAATATCTTTGTCATTTTGTAGATTATTTATGTTAATCTTAGGTGAAAAGAAAACATCATATTTTATTGTATTATTCTTCAATAAAATTTTAGACTAGTTATGTGTTTGTACAACTAATCGATTAGGTTTTTTTTTTATAGTTATTTATTCTTTTATGAAATTATAAACTTTTCATGGAAATAAATCTAGAGAAATTTCTTTTTGAAATGTTATTATCAAAAACATACACTTAGGTTTTTTTATATTCTTTTTTTTTCTTTCTACTAGTTTCTGAACATTTTTTTTTACCGAGACACCATCTGGCTATGTTGATGATATTTGTTTTGATAAGAGATTTTTTTTTTTATATTTCCTTTTGCTTACTAACTTGTTTCCTCAATTTTCATAGCCACTTAAATACTTCATCAATACAAAAGAAAAGCCAATATGTCTTTTTTTTTTTCTTCTCTCCATTCATCATTCATCCTAATGTCACAAAAGCACAGGTATACAAGTAAATGTCTCTGTATATCCTGAGAAAATAAGTGGAAGACAGATGTCGTGTTGCTAAGCAATAGTTCTCTCACTGTCAACTAGTATTCCCTTGTCTTTGTCGTCGTCGTCGTCGTCTATCTCCTCTCGACGAGCACACGCATACCTTCACGACTAACTCTGCGAGAAAGATTCAATATGCTTCTCTCACCTCTTTTCTTCTCTCCTTCTCTTTTTCGTCTTTGTCTCCTCTTTCTTTGCGCTACTACTCTCACATATTCACTCTATACTTCTTGATTCTACATACTCTTCTCTTCTTTTCTTCTTTCATCGGTTTTTTTCTTGACTTTACAAGCATATAAACAGACGAACACATCAGATCATCAGCAATAAGCTAAATATTGATCGTATGTGTATAAGAGTACTCTCGTATATTAGTAGTATATTTGTATTCAGAAGTATGATATAACCTTTCAAGAAAAAATAATTTAAAAGAATAGAAAAAAATAAAATCAATAGATATGATGTCATTGAAGGAAAAAACCTCTAGTTTTACATATTCTCATATGTTGAAATTTCTTGATTTCTTTTTTTTTCGTAAGTAACTGTCATATGTTTCTTCTTCTTTTTTTTTCTTATATTCTCTTTTATCCGTCTGACATAGTAGAAACAAAAAAATTGAGAGCACATGTCAAACGGAAGGAAATAGTACATTGTGTATGTCAATGCGTCAAGTATTTCGAAATTTGTTCTTCATCATTTTTCTTTTTGTTCTCATCTGTAAAAAAAAAAAAAAAAGAAGAAAACTGGAATCATATTCTTTCAGACAAATGTTAACACATCAATATTCAACAAATTTAAAACAACAATCCGATCATGATCTTACAGAATTATCATGGTTAACACAAGCAGATATATTTGATCGTTCATCATCATCACATTTAACACGTTCAGTACCTATATTAAGTAAAAATTTACCAATTTATATTACAGATAAACATTATCATCGTTCATCACCATTAAGTTTTATTGATTCATCTGATAGTGAACATGATAATGATTCATCATCACTTAATTCTTCAAGTGAACGTGTTATCACAACAACAACAACAACTGATATTGTTTCACCACCACATTCAGCATTATGTTTTTGGATATTATTTGCTATTGAAGATTCTAAATCTCGTGCATTAACATTAAATGAAATATGTGATTGGATTGAAAATCATATTGAACAATCGACAACAACAACAACAAATAATAATAATTCAAATGATGAACAATTAATACAAAGTGCTCGTTTAAAAAGTAAAATACGTTATCATATGACAAAACAATTATCATTTTTTGTTAAAATAATTAAAAATCCAATTAATGGTATTAAATTACGTTATCCATTATGGACAACAGATCGTTCAAAACGTTTACTTTTACTTGATACATTATTAACAATGAATACAAGACAATTATCATTAACAACACAATATACAATTAATTTATTTGAACGTTTATGTTTTGAAAGACAACGACGACGACATATAATATGTAATACAAATGATGAAAATAGTTGTCCATTAAAAAATACAAAAAAACGTAATAAAATTAGTCATCATCTTGGATCATCAGAAGAAACAAATATAAAACGAAAAAAACAACATTCAAAACATGATTTATCAGGTACTTCATTAACATCTGCTAGTGTTGAAGTTGTTGATGCTGCAATGACTTTACTTCTTTTACGACAACCAAAATGAAAATATGTTTTTTGTTTTAAACATACATCTAAAAAAGAAAATTTTTTTTTTTTTGTGTTTATGAACATACATCTATATGGAAGATGAAAAAAGAAAAAACATGGTATGCCATCGATAGCAAACGATGTTAGGTGATGCAAATATATACCAATAATATTTATGAATGTTTTCTGGAAGCTTCTAGATTTTATTTATTTTTTAATATAAAAATATGTGCAATGTTTTGTTTTTTTAGCCTTATTTGTTGTTTGTTTCGTTCGATTTGATAATCAAGTGAAGGAGGCATTGAAAAATTTTCTTTTTTTTTTATCTTGTTCGATTGTTTTTTTTCTTCAACTTTCACAATGATTCAATCATTGTATTGAAAGAAAAAGATAAAAAAACACATACAAGTACAACAATACATCATAAAAAAAAAAGAAATTTGTTATGTAAATGAGAAATAAAGAACGATAAATATAAGATCTATCATGTATATTTATTTTTATTGTTATTTCATAAAATTCATCATTCAATAGTAATATTAACAACAGAAAGTTTATTGACAAGAGTGAAGAAGAAAGAAATAGAAGACGACGAACAAAAAAAAAAAAAAGAAAAAAGAATCTTTTAATTTCAAATCAAAATAGATGAGATTATTAAAAAGCCGAAAAAAGACCCATTTACAACAAAGACGATTCATTGTCATGAATAACTAATTATTGTTGTATGTCATATGAAAGACTCTTTTATTCTTTTTCATCGACTTGTCACAACAGGTGAATATAATCCAAGTTTATATCCATTTACAGCAACATTTTCATTAAATGAACGCGATGGAAATGGATTAAATGATGAATATTTTGGTATTTGTGATGATCGTGATTTAATAAGATGATCAATTAAATTTTTTGATGTTCGATCATTTTGTTCACTTTGTAAAATTGTTGGTTTTTCAAAATTAAGACATGTTAATAATTGTTCAAATTCATTTTGTATATCTTCTGATTCTTCTTTCGATGAAGATTTCATTGAAAAATTTTTCTTTAATTGATTTCGTTTTATACTTGTTGGTTTAACAAGTAAATGATTAATCTAAACAACAAAGAAAAAAAAAAACAAAGCGTAGAATTTGCGTTTTGTTTTTCTTTTGAACAATTTTAATTACCAATGGTCCACCGGATATTGAACAAACAGATTCTGATGAATGCTGTTGTTGTTCATTTGAACCTGTATAGTATTAGAAAAGAAAAACATTTTTTATTGGAAATTCTATTGAAAAAAAACAAAACTTACATTGAGTAATTATTTGTACTTGTTGATTTCGTTGTTTAAGTTTTTTATATTGTTCTCGAAGTTGATTTATATCCGGAGAATTTGTTTTAGGCAATATTGATTCCACTGTAAATATGAAACAATAGAAATAAAAAAAAAAAAGAAGAAATTTGTTTTTTTTTTACATCGATTATTCCGCAATGATGCTGATGAAAGTATTGCAAAACAAGATATAAAATTAACAACATCGTCATCAATTAGTTTTGCTTTTGATCTTTTGATATCCTATACAAAAAAAAAAGAAACGCATTATGGTGTCATGTAGTAAATCATTCTTGGATAATGAATGACAGTTAGGCATTTGTATATCTAATTAATAAATATCTTATAAGGAATATCAATTGATCTTACTTTAGATTTTGATTGATTAGTATTTGTTTGGTTTATTTTTATATTTTCTAATGATTGTTTAAATGTAAATTTTTCACGTAATTCTGATAAAAATGGTGTTGGAAATGGACCAAAATTGTATATTCCCTAGAAAAATATCAAGATTCAAAAATAAAAAAAGACAATCATTAGAAGTATCTAATTGATATATTATTGTATTTTTACTAGATATTCGTATTTGTCCTACTAATAAAATATGACCTATATATTATAATTTCTTGTTTTTTTTCTTCTTTACTTTTCAGTTCTTTCTATTATAATAAATTCTTTAATAGTAGTCATTAGAAAATTCTAATTAGTTCTTTTTCAAATCGGTCAACTGTAGTTCACTGGAAATTACATATGAGTTTTCTACACATTAATGTTTTTTTTTTTTTCTTGTTTTCCTTCTATATAACCTTGTATTTATATTTTCAATCATATGCATGATTAATAATATTGATGATTAATAATAAAATATTATGACAAAAACATTTTAAATTTATATATTTCTATTTAAAATATAAATCTTACTTGTATAAGATTATCAGCAACAAGAATTTTTTCATCAAGTAATTGTACAGATAAATGACCCATAACTGAATAAAATTGATCAGCTGTTGTTATTTTTAAAACAGCACTATATTCCCCCGAACAAAAAAAAACAAAAAGAAGTAATTATATAAAAATAAACAAACAACTATTAGACTTACATAGCTAATTTTGACCAAAGTAGAAGTCCAGTTCGAAAAAGTACTTCACTACCTTCAATCATTAATATATCCCAAATACGTAATGTAGTTTGTCTTGGTAAACATGTTGCAAATAATGTTAAAAACCATTGTATGGTAAAAACATTTAATAATGGTGGTTCATATGTTATTTCTGAATCATCATTAGATGATGATGATTGAAGATTTTGTAAATGTAAATGTAATTGTGGATTAAATATTTTTAACCATTGATCAAAAACAATCATATCAATTGCTAATGCATGTAAATTATTAGAAAAAAAATCTGGTAATATACAATCAATTAAATAAATTAATATCATTAATGCATATTCTTCATTCATATTAATAGCATCAAGTATAACTGATGTTAATATATGAAGACCTTGACAATAACCAATTGTTTTATTATAACGAGCAAATGCGAGTAAAACACGTTTTAGTATTGCACGATTAGATTCATTTGATGACCAATTACAACCTGTTCGATGAAGATCCTAAAATAAAAGAAAATTTCTTTTTTTTTTCTCTTATGTATTTTTAAATATTTACTTTATCGATTTGAATATTTAATTGTTCATCTTCGGAATATGAATTATTATTAAAAGCGAATTGTAGAGTTTTATCCCAATCAAGATGAATATCATGAATATATTTACTTGCTAATGAAATCCATAACTATGAGATTAACAAAAAAAAAAGAAAGAAAATTATAATAAACATGTATAAATATCAATTTTATTTGTTATTTTCCTACTTTTTGTCGTTTTTCTGTTGATAAACCACCAGGCATACGAATTTCAATTGACATTGTTTCTTTCCATTGTTGAAAATCTTTTTCATCTTCACCTTTAAATAACAAAATAATAATCATAGTACGAATATTTTTAGATCTGTCATTATTTTCTTACCCGATAATGTCGAAAACAAATTACTTGTTGATGTTTCTAATTTACTGTCAATCGTCATCTTAAAGCAAAAGAAAATATATGTCAATCAATGTCAA
Source organism: Rotaria sp. Silwood1 (assembly GCA_905250075.1). Taxonomy (NCBI): domain Eukaryota; kingdom Metazoa; phylum Rotifera; class Eurotatoria; order Philodinida; family Philodinidae; genus Rotaria; species Rotaria sp. Silwood1. The sequence continues at coordinate 28,650 of CAJNOP010000898.1, read as the reverse complement.
TATGTGATCAACTAAACATTTTGTTTCTTTTTTTTTGTTGGTTATTATAACAAAATTGACAAAACGTGAGACGATGAATAAAAAAAAGAAAAAAGCAAATTTTACTTTACTTTTAAATTAGAATTTTCTTTTCCTTCCGTTCTTTCAAAGAAAAGTATATTGAATGTCATGCTATCAGTAACATCATGTCTGTAAAGAGGAGTGGCGTGCTTACGTATAAATATGATTAACTGAACTTGTCTTCATTCATCGATGCTTCTAGTTGTTTCTCCGAAGATAAAAAAAAAAGAGCGTAGGCGGACGAAAAAAAAGTTCCCACATACTCGTAAACGTACGGGCACGCAAAGACCGAAGAAAAAAAGAAGTAGGCGATAACATTTCTTATTCTATTCTTCTATCGATAATGATGACGTCAATCCATCATTCGACGTCATTACTTCTCTTTTTTTTTCTATCTACAAAACGCGTTCATAAAAAAAAAACAAGCTGCTCTATAATTCATTGTTCACGCATTCATCAAGAAAAGAACAACATGACACAATAAAAAAAATATATATATATATGAAGTACAACATTACTAGAAGTCAATAATAATGAGAAAACTCTCTAAATTGCATCAATAATATAATGTATATAGAAAAATCATGTCTATTTTTCAAGTTTCTACACAAGAAAAACAAAAATATCATATCAACATATGTCATATAGTATATGAGATATTTAATCAAGTGCATACTTTTATTCATTGGAATTTTTTTTTATGTTAGAAAAATATTATTAGAAAAGAAACACTGTTTTCTATGATAAAGTCATAAATCATTTTATTATGTCTAGTCAACTTAGGTTTAAATCAACAAAAAAAAACAAAAAAAGAAAGTACTTCGAATCCTTTGACAAGACAAATATGATTGTGCATTCTAATGGAAAATATAATTAAAATTATTGTTTTCAATTTAATCATAAAGTATTAGACTTAAAATCAATATTAATTAGAAATATCTTCTATGCAAAAAACCAAATATTACTATTTTTTTTTTGAATGATTCTAAATATAATTTTATATTACTCTCATGTTTATTGAATAAAATGTAATAGCAAGGTAGGAAATTTAATCAAAAGATAAAAGAAAATAAAGTGTATGAGCGGCTGCTTGTCATTACCTATTTAATAATAGATTAATCATATAGAGAGTTGTATAGCTTTGTTTTATGAGAATTATTTTATCAGGAACTACGCATAAGATATAAATATAATTTATCTACATCAATATTTTACTTTTTTTTTTTTCATGAAACTTAAATTTTCTTTAATAGTTAAATGTCTAAAGAACAATTCTATTAATATTTTATTCAAATATTTCTACCTTAGTAAAAATTCTATTTAATATTGTTCATTCTTGTTTACATAATACAGTTTTAAATATATATATATATCTCATAGAATTTTCTTATTTGCATTTTTTCGTTCATTTTTTTTTTGACCTACATTATCAGCTGACAACTATAGAAGATTACAAAAAAAAAAGAAGCATATACTAAACTATTTTAAGTAATGGGATATAAATAAGAGTGTATTGATGTGAGAAAGTATATTGATGATAATTGATTTTGATTAGCTATATGAAGTAAAATTGCACTTACATTCTATTATAAATAGGGTCAAAAAAGCAAATATAACAAAGTTATCAAGTATTGATCAATGATAAGCAAATTTATGATATATAGAATGATTGTAAATCACAAATGAAAAAAGATATCAACATTAATATATGTTCTATTAAATTTATGTAAAACAACAAAACGAATAGTATATCACTTACAATTGCCATTTTAAATAGATATATTCTTTCTGTCAGTCAATACTAATAAAAGTCAATCTAGAAAAGAAAAGAAAATAATCCTCTATATGATTTCATCTAAAAGAAAAAAAAAAAAAGAGAACCGACTTATCTTAATTCTTTGGTGAATAGTATTAATATATGAAAGTGCAAATACGGTTCATACACGTTATATTTTGGATCAATATTATTATAAAATGTTGTTCATTGTCAGATAATTAATTGTATGTATATATATATAACTATTTATGAAATAAAACTAAAGAGAAATAGATCGTTTAATCTATTGGGAGTATTTGAATATTTATGAAATAACAGGTTTTTTTCATTATTCTCAAAAAATATTCAATATTGAAACAAACCTAATTCAATTGATGATAATACTTAGGTCAATCCAAAAGTTCTATCGAAGATGTCTTGTTTTCAAATTGTAAGCTCAAACAAAGTTTTCTTTTTTTTTTTTTATGCAATGATAGAAAAAATGATGCTCTATTTTTCTATGCTATTTGATCAATCTTCAACTATTATCATAATAGTAAAATTTTGCTAAGAACTGTTTTTATGCGAAACTTGAGCTTGTTTAAAAAAATAATAATCATCAACAGTTTTGCAATAACTCAAGAATAGAAAGAGCTAGAGAGTTGCAATTTTCATTGTTTGATAGAAGAGAAGAAAATGCATCGAATTCCATGTTGTCGGCTTGTTTGATCTAATTTTTTTTAATAAGATGTTCATTCTCTGTAAAAAAAAAAAAATTTTTTTTGCTGTTTCTTTCGGTTAAAAAAAAAATATTTCGGTACGTAACAAATTGACCTAGTAAACATTAGACAGCAACTTGTAATATACAATTCGGTGCATCTTCTTCTTCTCTTTCAAACAATGAAAACTTCAGTTCTCTAGTTCGTTCCATTGTTGAATTATTGCAAAAAATGCTGATGATTATTATTTTTTTCAACAAACTCAAGCTTCATACAAAAACAGTTCTTAGCAAAATTTTACTATTATGATAATAGTTCAAGATTGATCAAATAGCATAGAAAAATCAAGTATCGTTTTCTCTATCATTGCACAAAAAAAAAAGAAAACTTTTTTTAAGAGGTTATTATTCGGAAATAAGATATTTCCGACAGAACTTTTAGATTGACTTAAGTAATTGAAAATATCTATTCAATTCTTATGTTAATTTTTTTCACAAATTGAAAGTTCATAAAAGTACTTGCCGTTTTTTTTTCTTATGGGTTATATCGCTTCGCTAGTTTTCCTTTGTTGAATAATTTTTAAATTATTAATAGTATAGGAATATGAAATTAAGAAACTAGACACTGAACGCTTTCATTGTTAGTAAGAAAAATTAATCTCGTTAGACGAGAACTGTTTCCAGGTAAAATATTAAAAAAAAAACAGCTTGTATTTCAAGATTTTTGATTATAAAAAGTTCTTGTTTTTCTTGAGTAATAAGCTTAATATTCCGAATCCGTATGAAAAAAAAAACGCCATACCGGAAACTCTATTTTGCATTTGCAAGCGACTTTCTATAATTTTTTACCCCTGGGACACTACAAAGTAATATTTGTGCTAATAAAATTCTGAAGAAGAGTACGAGTACCATTTTAATATAAAACATTTTGCAATAAAATATCGAGTTTCTAGGGTATTCCTACATATTGATTTCGAATGTAAAGCATATTTATCAATAAAAAAAAAAAAAGATAATATTCCATACTCAAAATCTTGAAATACTAGTGGTTTTGTTCTTTTTTGTATTTTTAATATCATTCACAACAGGAAAATAAGAGCGAAAGTAAAAAAGCAATAATTGATGCGGAGTCTTTGTACTACTTCCTTTAAAGATCATATCACATATTTCTCTTAAAAAACAAAAATTTATCATAGAAATAAAACTTTGTGAACAATGCGAACTAATTGATTTAAAAAAGAGTTCATAAAATAAATTCACAATTAAATACCATGAATAAAAAATTTTTATGTTTTCTTTAATTGTGTTATCAAAAACAAAATGCGATCTAAAATTTATCATGAATAATTATGTATCATATATCATTGATTATAGTTTTTAGACAATAAATTTAGCTTTGAGTTTTATTAGTGTTTATAGCCATTTATTATGTTCTAATATACTAATTATAAGACACATGTAGTGCAATGCATTCTTATTTTTAAAAACCGCCAACATCAACTCACTACTCGTCTGAATAAATACTTTAAAAAAAAAAAAGAACATTTTTTTTCGAAAACTTTCATCAATCTTTCAATGATCCAAAAATAACAAGAAAATATTGTCGAAATGTATGTTCCAATACATAAAATAAATAAAGTCAATTTATCATTGTTTTATATATAGAATAACAATCTAAACATATTTCTATTATCAAGTCAACTTCAAATTAACAATAAATAAACATTTTTAATTTAAATGCTAACCAGTATCTTCTATTACAAAATTACAAAACAACTATTCTAATCTCAGTTAAATTTTAAATTCATTTGTCACATATATATACATATATGTCGTACCGAAGTTCGACTTCGATAATAAATTTTTGTCGAATTTATTTTGCAATATTAAACTAAATATCTTTCATCAACAAGTGAGTATTATCGTTCCTTTCAGTTAAACAATATTCATAAATATTTATTTTGAAAAATGTCAAATCATTTAAAATGCAGCATTTTGTTTACTAATCTCGTTTAGTTTTCTACTCATTTAGAGTACTTTAAATGTTCTAAAGAATCGAAAACGACAAAAAAAACTTTTATGATGTAATCAGTGATAAACTTAAATTGATAGTAAACTCATCCGTGAGAAGATGTCAATCTTCTTTTTTCTTTTATCAATTAAAATAAAGACAATATAGACACGAGTTAATGTACTCTTGATTGTTGCATTGTATTGCTCATTATATTCTATTGTAATCGGGGCCCGCGCGAAGGATCAAATATTAGGGGGATGTTTGGCAGATTGGGGGGGTGTAAGAGAGTATTTTTAGAAAGATCTTGCAGAAAAATCATAAAATGTGGACAAAATCTGCTCTTGTGGCCGGATAAAACTGAAAAATTTTTATTTAGGGGGGTGTACACCCCCCTAAACCCCCCGCTCGCACGGGGCCTGATCCCAGGTCGAACAGGTACGGTCGTAAACGATGGTATACGGAGATATACGACCAAATACATAGCTCAATATTACTATCGTAAATCTTCGTGTCGTATACGGAGTAATGCGGCAATATACAGAGAAAAATATGGTCGTTTAGGATTTTCGTATACGTAGTTCATATACAGTACCCATTTTACTCCGTATTTCTCTGTAAACGATTGTATCGCAACGTATACAGTCACGATGATATACGATCATAATACTGAGCCATGTATTACGGTAAAATACGGCTGTAAACGGTCGTAACGAGGTCGTATACGAAGTCCGTAATCGTCGACTTGGGATAGCTTTATTACTTGATGGAATAATATGTTTTAGTAGATAATCTTATTATAATGAGCAATCAACAATGAACATTTTAAGAAATATAGTTATTTACCGAACGAAGAATAGTTTTGAATAAAAAAGAGCAAGTAAGTAAATATATAGACAACATTATTTAAGTAAAAACTTCATATTGTAGTACAATGAGATTCTGAGAGAGAATGCTTTATGAGTTCTTTTACAACAATTGCCAACTTTATAATTTTGAATGATGTCAAATGTCTTTTTCTTTGATTTTTCTTTTTTTTTTGACAAGTTTCTGTCTGTTGAGAATTCAATGATTTGTTCCTTCTAGAAAATGAAAACTAAACTATATTATTCATAAAATTAAAAACCATACTCATAAAGGAGATACATTTTTATAATTGACTAAATAAATATGAAGAATTTATTTTAAAGATTTATTTTTTCTTGAATGAATGCTCAATAAATTTTAATAAAATTTTTATACAGCATCCGAGGTAATTATCTATCTCATTTGAATCATTGCGATGATTTGTTTTATACATTTATTTTTTTAATTCAGCTAAATTACTTCATAAAATCTTGTTCATAAACAAATTTTCGAGAATATTACTTCCTATGCCATTAAAAAAGTGTTACTTTGTCCAATTTTTCCAGCGTTACAAAGAAATTATCGATGACATAACGTAAAAAAGCTTTGTATAATGGTCATTTTCATAGTAAATTGGAAAGGAAACTACCCATGGAATCACTACTGTGATTCCCAGTCGATTTTTTAAGAGAAAGTTCAAGTGAAAAGTGTCTAGCAAACAATAGCTCAACGGCTTTTCCCTCGCTAAGGAACTCTGGAAAAGAAGCATGATGGCTGCTGTCTCTGTATGCTATGGAAATGTACTCGAATCATTTTCGTCTCCTTTCCTCCCCCTTCTTGCGATGAGATGATGAGAAAGCCGCAAAATCTCGACTTAAAACTTACACTAATTATATCTTTCTGCGATATCCACAAAAGTATAAAATCATTTCGTATAAAAAGATATTCAATTCTTTAGACAAATATTCATCAAATAATAGTAAAATTGTCCTTGTATAAAAATCATTTCATCTAAAGAATAAATTTTCTAATATTAATAATTGTATATTTGTCATTTATTCATCATTGACATGTGTCATAAATTGTTGTAGTGCTAATACTAGATCATAATTAAAACAATGTATACAACAATATCAGGTTTATGAAACCGGGTTGGAAATGATTGTTCCAATGTATCAAATATTTTTGTATATCGTACAACAAGTTTAGCTATTTTATCCATATCATAATGACCATGTTCAGCAATAGGTTGTATTAAATTAATACTTCTTAAAGAAATATTTGATAATTTTGATTGATTAGGTGCATCTGATGGGCTTACAGCATTATATAATATTTCATCATTTTTCACTTGCTATGATATTAGAATTTAGATAATACCGATTCACCCTAGATTGTATTGCAGGAACAAAAGTTTCGCTTCTGTATTTAAATTCTTGCTGCACTATATTTATTTTCGACAGTCACGCTTCAGTGCGATTCGAAAAAATCGAACATATCGATTGTTTGATTAATACATTTGCCGCGAAATGAATATTAGTTTTTCATAATTCATGAAAGCTTCTGTTATTTTATTCAAGACAATGGTAATACTTCAAAACAGTTTTTATCAATGTTTCTCGTATTAATATGAGTTATGAAGTTCTCTTTACCAGTGATAAAAGAACCAGCCTCTTCCATCAAAATATGACAGAGACATTTAATTTTCTCAGGGGTAAAGACAGTTTTTGATCACTCTATAGTGAGTTCCATCGTGTGGAATGTGTTTATAAAATTATACGCGCTAAAGGGTAATAATACTACCGTAGTAAATTGAAAAAAATGAGTTCGGAAATCAAGTTTTTGTTTAATGGCATACTTCCGTCTGTCACTGTTATCTTGAAAGAAAATAGTACAATAAATTGAGAAACAACTGTCAGTTCAAGGACGATCTTCTGCAAGAAAAGTTATATTGAAAAGCTTGTTAGAGCGCAGTCCTTTTGTGGCTGAAATGTGGAACTCACATATCTTCTTTGGTTTAATTCTACTAATCACAAAATACTCAATATTTAAATTCTCCAAAAGATAATAATTCTTTTCTAATGATAATCAATTATCACAAAATGTTGTCTTTTTTATCTCTATATTTCGAACAGAAATGTTTTCTTTATTTTGGCGAAGTTGCTACGGTCTGTAATGATGGCCTACGTTGCTATGGTCTATAATGGGAGCCTGTTTGTAAAGGGAGAGGGAAAGAGCCGCGAAACCTTGACCTTAAAACTTACACCCACTATTTTCTTCGAAACTACAGGGTGTCCCAAAAGTCCGTTGGAAAAGTTAATTCAAATATCTCTTATACGACTCAAGCAATTTAATCGATTTTTTTATAGTATGTTAGTATGTTCTTTAAAGTTTTGTTCTGTATATTTTTGGATAAATGTCTGTGCCTATAACTATTAGAATTAGAATAGTTCTATTAATGCCCAAATTTGAGTTACCTATCATTGTGAAAGGAAAAATGCAAGTCGAATTTGACATAAAAACGCTACACATGGACTGTGCTATTGCCGCTTTTCAAGGCCTTTGCGAAATGAGTATAGTAGTAAACAGACAACAATTTGAAAGACCTTCAAAAACTACAAAAGAGAAAATCAGCAAAGTTTATGATAATTGTGAAAATGTGCCACTATCAAGTGTTCGGGTTGTTGCAACAGCCTACTTCATTCCATGGACAATATCAGGACGAATTATCACTGAATATCATCTAATGAATCCATATAGAGTGTAATTTCTCCTATCATGTCATAGAGAAGATTCATAAGATCGAGTTGAAATTATATCACTTTGATACGCAAATTACAAAATATCCACAATCAGAAGAGCTCTTTTTTTTCATACAAAGTCTCTTTTCATTTGAATGGTTTATTAACAAATATAAAGTAGAGACCTATATACATAAGATATATATATAAAGATTTGGTTGAATTCAAAATAAGAACCGATAACGAAACGAAATTAGCTCGAAAATAAACTTTCTGCAATTTTTTTTAGAGATTTCAAAAACGATGGATTTAGGTATTATACTTCATGGTAATCATTTTGAATATTTGTTGCAAACTAAATTATGTGAAATAAAACTTTAAAGAACATACTAACACATTATAAAAAAATCAATTAAATTGCTTGAGTTGTATAAGAGATATTTGAATTAACTTTTCCGACGGACTTTTGGGACACCCTGTATATGTGAATTCCACAAACTAGAAAGGTTACTCTTGACAAAGAGGACGATAATCAATGTGAAGTACGAGAATTGGTAGAGAGAATTACAATTCCAAATTTTTCTAGAAGACTCGAGTTGGATTTCAAGTGTAGTCAAGACTTGCTGCTACAACTTAACATGATTTCATTTTAGCTTTTGAAATGGCGGAAAAAGCAGAAACACATGGAAGCGTCAAAATTAAAACATCCTCTTAGAAGAAAATCACAAAATAACTAGAACGTTCAATAAATTCCGAGATTGACTTTATTTTAAAAAATACAAATGAGTTATGATTATAAATATGTTTTTTTTTTATGTATAGCTATTCTAAAGTCATCTTCAGCTACAAAGTATAGAGACTGATGTGATGATGAATAAAATGAACTTCAATTATTGATTGGAATGTTTTCCCCTAAGTAGATACTTTAAAATTAGAAACAACAAATGTGCGTAATATACTACAATGATTGTTACACTCAGTGATACATGTTGTTTGAGAGTTAACCGTTTATGATTCTAGAAAAATAAATATAATACTTTGCCAGCAGTGTGTAGAATGTAGCAAACCACAAATTCTTGATATGCTTAAGTACGCTCGTCTCATTAGTCAAATGTTAGTAAATATGGTACCCATCTTAAACAGATTTATAGTTATTTGTAGTTGGTCATGCAACATGTCATGTACAATATCCGATGACATATCTAGAGTATCTGCTATTTGCTGCATTGTCATTCGATGGTCTTTGATGACAAGCTTTTTAACAATTATTTTGCCCGTTACAGTAATTAGTCGGTCCATCTTCAAAGCGACACTCTCATGCAATTGCCCTAATCTGTGATGTAGCATTATCATCATAAAGTGTATTGAGTGGTGATTGACCTTCCAAAAAAAGGAAACTCTATTACTACATGATTTTTCATCAATATATCTAAATAGATATGAAAAAACAAATTGTTATTATAATATAGATGAGTGTTTAATCAATTAAAACTTATGATGTCAATAGATAACAATTTCAAAACAATAATGCTCGTTATTATTATTAAATAAAAATAAAGTTTCTAGAGAAACAAAATGTTATTTTCTACTGTATGAATATTCAGAAAAAATCTTTGTCACGGAATTAAACACTTTGCTCTATCTAGCGAGCTATAAATCACAAAATCGATAAATTTAACCACAATTAACTTTTTCGGAGAGGGAATTCCTTTAAAGGATCGTAGTATGTATTTTTCCATGTAGATTTGCTTTGACATATATATATATATACATCAATGACATTTAAGGAATTACTAGTTAGAAATATGTCATTACTCATTATTTATAACATCTATTGATTACACTATTCATGATTATGAAAAAGAAAAAAAACTAAAATAAAAAGAAAGGGCCTGACCGGGGATCGAACCCGGAACCTCACGCACCCGAAGCGCGAATCATACCACTAGACCATCAGGCCATTCTCTTATTCGTCCTTCAAACATCAATTATCACTCAATGAAATTTAAACAAGAAAAAATTTTTGTCATAAAGAAAATTTGAATTAGATCTGAAGCTAATAGTTTTCCGTTTTTTGTTTTTATGATCCTGAGTTGTTATCTTGTTACATGTTATGTTAAACAAAAAAAAAAACAAGTTCGTTAATAGTCATTGTCCATAAAATCAACTATTAGGTGTCAACACACAAAACAAAATAAAGGACTAGAAAAACCGAAGCAAAAAAAAAAGAAAGAAAAATTAGAACGTACAATGATAATAATATTGATTTTCACAACTATTCAAAACAAAAAAAAAAAGAGAACCAACCAAATAAAAATGTTTAAATAACCGTCTCACGAAATCCATGTGTTTCAAGAAAAGTATCAATTCGTGTTGATGTTGCTGGTTGTAATAATGTTTTAGGTAAAAATCCAATTTGTCCATTAGTTTGTTTTCGAACAAGATAACATGCTTGTCCTATTTGTTTAAGTATATAAACACAATCACCACGTTGTACTGAAAATGATCCACGTGAACTACGATAATCTTTAATTATTGTAAATAGACAATGTTTAGAATTTTGTAATTTTTTTGGTTGATGATGAATAAGTGAATCTTTTTCAATTGCATCAATATTTATTTCACTAAATTGATCGCATATAATATCACTCATTGTACGAGAAAAATTATTTAATTTTATTGATGATGATGGTGATGATTGATCACAAACAGAACGTGTTAAACTATTTGAATTTAATTTTGATAATAATGGAACAGGTAAATCACATGATAAACGTCGTCGTTTAGAAAAATGTTGTTCAACATTTAAGGATGAATTTGATGATGATAATGATGATGATGATGATGATGCTGTTGATATTGATGGTGAATGACCTTCACTTGATGCTCGTTTATGTTTAATTGTTGGTTGAACAGGACGAAAAGCACTATGAGAACTTCCAAATTGTTGTTTTTGTCGATGATGATTTAAAAAAATACTCGCTGGAATTTGTATATGACTTTTAGGTAAATTATATATTGATGGTCTAAGTCTTTGTTGTAATTGTGATTTATCTTGACGAACATTTCTTATTAAAGCAAAATCACGTAGACGACTAACAGAATTTTTTGTTGATATTTTTAAATTTAAATTTTCTTTTGAATTATCTTTAGTATTAGTAGTATTTCTATCAAATGTTCCAAATGTATGACGTTTAGATGAATCATTATTTATCATATCATTCATTGATATACCATTAAGAAGTGTATGTCGATGATTTCGAGTTGAATGTATTTGTTTTTGATTTGGTTGACTTGGATTTATTGAATCAGGAATTTTAAGAAATACTGAACGTCGAACAGTTGCATAATGTGGTGTTGAAAGAGGTTTCTTAAATGAGAAAAATTCTTTAGTTTTTTTTTTCTTTTTAATTTAAAACATTGTTTTAATGAATCGAAACAAATGTGAGATCGATTTTTGCTTTTTAATCGATGGTTAATTTATTTTCATCATCAAATACAGTACGATATACTCTACAGGGAAATGAATTTCTTTTTTTGTTTCTTGACTAGACTATTGAACACAAGAATAAGTGTCATTAAGAAAAAGTGTTCTTGTCGTTTTCAATACTTAAAGATATTCTTCAATACTTGAATCATTGTTTTATTTAGAGAGTAAAAAAAAAAATGCTGAATGAAAAAGTAATTTAACCAAGTTTTTTTTTTATCGAGAAAAAAGATTGTTTACGATGTTGAAAGAAATATCAACTTTTTAAGTTTAACGGATAGTGTGACAGTTTATTCATTTGTCAATCAATTACAAAAGTCAACAGGATACTTTAAACTATAAGATTAGAATCAGAGTTTTATATTTCTTTTGAATTTCAATACAGAATTTTTATAAATTATGAAATCAATTTCTGAAAAAAAACCAGAAAATAAAGATCAAGACAAAAGCAATTGAGAAGATTTCTTCGTAAGTCTCGTTACCTTATCGTTCATCAATTTCTGCCCTATGAATCTCTTGTGATAAACTTGAGATTATTTATATAGACATACTTTTGATGCATTTATGATTGAATGTGATGATGGTTGTTCATTATCTGGTGTTGATTGTTGTACAAGAAAAAAAGGTGTCGATTCAGAATAACCTGAATCTTGTGTACTTGATGAATCAGTATCACGTGTTGGTATTATATTATTAGTATTAGTTATTGATATCTCATTATTCATATTAATTGATGATTGTTTATTTGTTGATGAAGGATAATTAATAGAACTAACTGTTAATCGACGATCTTTTGATGATGATAAATTTGATCGTGGTGGTCTTGGTAAAGTATATGTATTACGTCTTTCACGTTCATCAAAAGAAATTTGTTCTATACGTTGATTTATATGATTATTATTAATTATAGCCGAACTATGTGATAAATATCGATTTATTGGTTGTTTATATTTATAATGAAAATTTTTTTCATTATTTGAAGATATTTTTAATATATTTATTTCATCATCTTTACTAAATGATGAATCAGTTGATGATATTGATAAATTATTTGTTTTTATCATTTTATTATCATATAATGAACATATTATACGTGGAATATAACCTGTTTTACCATTAGAATCTATACGTACATAAAGCCATGGTCCACGTGAAAATAATGCTGTAACAATCGTACCTATGATAAGAAATAAAAGAAATCATTATCGTTTTTTTTTTTTTTTCTTTCTTAAATTGCATGTTAAATCAGATGAAAAAGAAAAGTTCTTTTTAGAATATTTAAATTATTCTTCGTTATGTAATTTTAGTATTTAATTGTTTATATGATTCAATGAAGTTAGGAGGAGAAAAAAAATAACTTGATATGTGTATATATATATAGACCAGAATGAATTTCTTTAACGTATGTATGAAGAATGACCTTAAATATATATTTATATGAAAAGAATGAATGATTTTTAAATGTATTCTATGATTTATGTTTCTAATGAGAATATGAGTATTGTATGAAAGAAGAAGAAAAAAAAACACAAATAAACAATATATGTTTACAGAAATCAAGATATAAAACAAAAAAAAAAGTATGTCTAATTATAGCATATAAATTAGGATTCTTAAATTATCAGATCTTTATTTGAGTATAGATATTATGTTAAAGGATGCGTCATAATTAAATCCGTGATGTTTATATACTTCAAAGACATGTATATTGATTTTTTTTTTTCTTATAGGAAAAATTTTTAATATTAATATCTTAAAATATCCATATGATAGCATATTTTTCTATATTATAATATACATTAGCTATTTCAATCTATCTCTGTAATGACAGTCAATATGTTAACTATGTCAGTTACATTCTGATGAGGATGTGCATCCATGAAACTTATTCATCGTAGAAATATTATTAGACTATTGAAGCAGTCGCTAGTACCTCTAAATATTATCCGAGTAGAAAATTTCTATTCTTATTTATAATTAGACCTTTAGCAAATATATCTATAATAGGTCACCTGGAAAAAAGACCTAATCTATTGGAGTGTCATTTAATATTACTAAGATGAATTGAGACGTATCCAAAATAATTTCAGAAAATATTCTTAATGAATATAATTTATTTTTTCGATAATCATTTTCTGATTCTTTCGTTTTCTTTCTTTTTTTACCTTTTGTAACATTAATATGTGCTTGAGCAAATGGTTCAAAATTTTTTCGAACAATAATACGTATATTTGCTGGATTTGATTTTGAATGTCCATGTAATAAACTTTCTATCGATCCATGTCGAGTTATTGATGATATTGGCATTATTGTTGCAACAGCTGAATAACATGATGCATAAGATGATGTACGATTTAGAAGACTTTGTGACATATAACCAGAATCGTAATCAGTACGAATAATATCGTTTGATGATGATGGTTGTGTTGTTGTTGTTGTTGTTATTGACTAAGAACAAGTAAAACATGATTTTTGATCAAAAAAAAAAAGAAAAAAAAACTTATTCTTTTTGTCTATCTTTATATGTGTATATACACAGAATGTTTGCTTCGGATTACTCTTAGTCAATAATGAAGAAAGGTCTTATTCCTTTTTATTTTTTCTTCTCTTCTATTATGTCTCAATGGTTTATCTGACTCTATTTATTGAAAGAGAGAAGAAGAAAAAAAAAACTAAAATTAGAATGATTAGTCTAAAAAGAAAGGAAAAGATCTTAGATCTTATCGGTTTTAGAAAAGCAGATAAGCGTACAAATATATATATATATATATAGAGTATTTATTACTTTTGTCATTTATTCTAGTCGTTTTTTTCTTGCTCTCTTTTCCTTCTCTTATGCGTGCGTGCTATGTAAATTCTTGATCATGAATAATTAAGCTTCCATAGTGCAAGACAAATGAGAATCAAGAAACAAAAAAAAAAAGGAGATGCGCCTCGCTTGTCTCTTGTTTCTCTTCATTGTATAATATCCATTAAAAAATCGAGAATAACGGAGTGACAACAAACATCGAGAGTAAGAACAAAATGTGCCCTCGAGAATGATGTGCATACACATGAATGAGAGATTGAATAACGATGATCATACATTATCACCAACTAGACAAAAAAATATAGAAACTCTGTCTGAATTTGTTGACATTATTTAGATTGTATTAAAATAAATGATTATTATTTTTCTATTTTTCTTTTGCTTTTATTATCAACGTATGAAATCCAACAGCAACATACTCAAGGTCATAAATATATATATCAATTTTCTTGACACAGTGTTCATCTATTTCTTAGTAAATAGAACTATTTTGAATAATTCATACAGTAACAACTATAAATTTATCTAATATCAATGTAGTTAATTAAACTAAAAAAGAAAGAAAAATAAAAAAACGAGACAACGAATTCTCCATTGATTTTATCTATTAGTAGCATTATTAAATATTGTATGATAGTAATAGTAAAATTTGTCTAAACTAATGATGATTACATCATCTTATTTCCTATTAAATATTCTTTAGATTCTAATCGTTCATAGTGATGATTACAATTATATTACATAAAGAAAAAAAAAAAAGAAGTCAATTTGTTCTCTCGACTTTTATAGAAGAATGACTGCGTGCTAAGAATGTATGTACTAATGATAGATGAATGTAGTGTCACTATATTGGTAACAACGACAATATGACGCAACCAAGGATCTCTTCTTTTTTTTTTTTTTTTTTACTATACTTACTGCATCAACGCCTTTTTTATTCGATGTTTGACGATGACGATGATGATAATAATGACGAGGACGTAGTGATGTTGGTAAAAGATTGAACAATGAACGACAATGTTCATCTGTTTTATTCAAAGCATGAGTACCTAATTTACGATATGACTGATGTTGATGATTAGTTTCCGTTCTTTCTGATGACATGTTTGGTAAAGGCCTTAGGTCAATTACAGATGCAGTCATTGTATTGACAATTGATGGTGTTGTTGATTCATCTTTGTAAGCTAAACAATAATAAGAACAGATGATTATTTCTGTTTGAACTAGCAAACGATTCAAAAAATATCGGATATCCGTCAATCTACTAGATATTAATTTTGAATAGAATATTCATTGTATCGCGTGATTTCGTTTTTTTGACATTATTAAATAGACATACAAACATGTTGATAGCAAAAAAAGATGAAGAAGAAAAAAAACCGAACAACTTCAAAGATTTTTGTCTACTAACAAAAGCAAGTCAAAGAAATTTGCTTTTGATATAAATATATATATATGAACATTTCCTAGAGCTAATATTGACCATGCTTTCATATATATTGAAAATGAATGCTTCTATGTATACAACATCTCATCTTTTCTTGTCTAAACAAACTATTCAATAGAAGAATATAGGCCAAACGTATTGCTTATCTTTTCTTTCTTTTTTTTTTCTCATGCTTGTCTTATTTATCGTATCTATCTGATATGATTTGAGATGTCCCGTCGCCTACATTCAATCATATGTGATCTCAACATAGAAAACACATGTGATCAATATGGTGTGGCAATGCCAGATACATATACATCTATGTCTATTATGGTTCAAAATAGCTATGTTTATATCTACTATTGAAATAATAATAAGAAGAAAAACTTACCAGTATGCTTACAAAGAATTTCTTTTATTTTCTTCCACATTGTCCAAAATAAAAGAAAAAGAAATCTGGAATACTAAATTAATCAATCAAGTAGCTGTTGTTATTGTCTTATCATAATGATAAAGCTGATAAAGGCAGCATCTTTAATCTATAACATGTGAAAATCTTTGTTGAAAATAATACGACATGATATGTTATCGTTGTCATCATCATCATCATCATCCGAATATGTATGTGTGTTCATGCGATTCTGTATGGATGTGTGTGTGTTTAGTATACACACATATGATTAGAGTTAAACATAAAAGCGAATGAGAATGAGAAAGAAGAAAGAGAGATGGTAACGAAGGGAGGAGAAAGAAGCGATTTTCATTTTCCAACATTGAAGAAGGAAAATGACTGAGGGGAGATGAAGACTCGGGAAGCACTAACGCACGCTGTCGGGAACAAAAAACAGGAGAGAATGGCGACAGAAAGAAAAATCTATATATAATATGTAAGCGAATTTTTTTTTACCATCATACAATGTCAATCTGTCTAAAGATTACACGATCGAGAATAACTCAATAGAGATCTGTCGCATGATAAGAATACAAAAAAAAAAAAAAAAAAGTACAATAAAATAAAAACGATCAACATCGAGACGATAAATATTGTTAAAGCATTTCATTTACTTTTTTGTCACAATCCATACTTTTATTAATAACATCATGTTAAATATATATATAGGGAGAGAGAGAGTTAAAAAAAAAGAAACCTGGCAGATAGAATGCATACTAACTAAAAAAAAGAAAAATGAGAATGCTATACAGACGATACCTTCTTTTTTGTGTGTGTGTTTCTATTATTCTCATTGAAGAAACTTGTTAAGTATTCATCATTAGCTTGATAATATGGTAACTACATCCGACCTTGGAACTCTACATCAAATTTTTATTCAATTCAAACGGGGAAAAAAAAAAGTTTTTCTTTTTTTTTTTTGTATATTACAATGTCTTGTATGTTATATTTGTCGAATTGTTTGTTAAACGATTACAAGAAGGATACCATATGTTTCATAGACTAGTGCACTATATATGTTTATATGAATGTTAAAATCAAGGAAAGAATGTAGTTACCGATGTCAACTGATGATAGAAATGACGTTTTGTTAATAGAAAGGATAAAAAAAAAAAAAGCAATTTATGCAATATAAATATGATCGTTCATATAAAGGTACCTGTTTGTGTACATGCGTTCAATTTCCGGTCAGTTCTTTCTCTTTTTTTTTTTTATATTCTTTTATTTGCTTCTGTTCATTTGTTCATCTGAAAGTAACACATATACCTTGTCGTTGTTATGATGTGTATGTATTCAAATGAGAAAAGAGAAAAAAGAATTTGTTCGTTGAAAGTAATAACCATATATATATATAGCGGAAAAAATGACCGAAGTGCTCTTCTCTATATGAAACTTAAAGGCAAAGAACAAAGAAATAACCATTGGTCATTAAGAAAAAGGCGGTACGTAGTATATTCTTTGTTCATGGACAAAATATATTACTAAATAATAACAAGAAGAAGAAAAAAAAATGTATTCTGATCATATTAATAAGAAGATTTGCTAATTTATATGAAAAGTATTTCTATAAACATGACCTTAAATTGATAGATTAAACTTCTTTTTTTTCTTTTGAATTCAAGTAGGTTAAAAGTTTATTATAACTTCCGATTTAAATGATTATAAGAAGAAAAGAAATTTTCATTTGATCAATATCTATAATTTGAAAAGAAAGATGAACAGCATGTGTCGATTTAATATTAACGCCAACTGTGCATATATATATATATGTATGTGAATATCAGATGAATGAAACGAGCAAACATCGATAATCACCCGTCTTTTTTTCGGACACATACTAGGCGGTCAAATTACTGTATCAAACATGCATACTTTCAATCATATAATATATATAAATTTGCTTTTAAGTCTATTGAATATCGTATATAAATTGTTTTATTTCGAAATGTTATTGAAGCCGAAGTAAAACTAAGCAAAAGCTTTTAACATTTTCAAAAATTTTGAATGAGTATAGCAATTTGTTCAATATTAAAGTACTTCAATAAAGTAATAATGAATCTTCTTACAAATTAATAACAGAGAAACTAAGGAATATATAGTTAATGATATTTTTATTCCATCATTTAATCTGATAATGTCTTTCTTTTTTTTTATCGTATATATGCTTTCGCATACATGTCGTAGTACTAAATATAGTCATTTTTATCTCTAATAACATTTGATATTTTATGATTCTTTTTTACGATGTTTATTTCAAACGTTTCTTATCAATTTCTA
>CAJNOP010000898.1:0-10055 GCA_905250075.1 Rotaria sp. Silwood1 | reverse complement strand
GATTCTTTTTTACGATGTTTATTTCAAACGTTTCTTATCAATTTCTAATATTGTCTCTTAATAATATCATCAATAAAAATAAATTAGTAAAAAACCAAAAAAATCAAAATCAATACAATAGAAAATTCTATAAAGAAAAAAAACAAAAAAAAAATTTCCAAACTTTCACTTGTATATCTATTTTCAATTGACATAATATCCATTGGGAATTGATTATTTATACATTCCTATTCTTTTTTTTCCGATATAGTTTGTTTGAATATTAATTAAATTAATATAATTTGAAAAGCTATTCATGTTTGAATAGAAATTTTTCAAAAAAAAATAACTTTATTGTTTCTATAACCTTGTTAACTAGTACAGATATATTTGAGTAAAATTATTACGTAATTTTTACAAGAAATATTTTAATAACGACAATCAAGATTATAAGAATTTCCTTCTTTTTTATTTTTTACTCAAATAATAGAAATGTCATAGTACTTGAACTATTGTATAGTTTGTCATTGAAAAGATTATTATAATATTTCCGAGAAATAAAAGAAAGAAATCAAATCAAATTTCATGTAAATTATTTTTTGAGTTAAATAATACAATTTAAATCTATATCATATAACTGAATAAATATTTGTCTTCTTTTAATCAATTTTCAATACAAATATATAAAAACTTACTTAATAATCTATTCTAATAAAAGTATGATAAAAATATAAGTAACCGCATATTTATTTGAGTTTTTATATTGAAAATAATATTATGTTAAATAGATGAAAAATGTTTATTTCTATATTGGAATCAAATGTGTCAAAACGCGTTTTTTTTTGTACTTATATTTATCTCGTTAAAAGTATATAATATTACAAACTTGCATGTTTTGTCATCACAACATATATATATATATATATTGATGATTGCTGATCACTTATCTTACGATAAGTTTTAATAAGCAATTATTCTTGATGATATACAGATCAAGACATATGTTATATTCATTGAAATGAAACAAAGAAGAAATGTGTCAAAAGATAAAATGACAATATATATATACGTGGATAAATATAATTGCTTGTTAACATTGAATATAAAAAAAGTAAAAGTTTAATTTATCGAACAAAAAATTTTTAATAAATGTTTTTTATTTCAAAAAAATAATTATATTCAATGATTAAATGAACATATTAATTTTCTATTTCAATAGTTTAATCATCGAACTTGAAATTATTCATATGGTTGAATGAATAAAATCATTACTTCTAGAATTAGGTACTTAAGTTGAATTAAGCTATGATTAGAGAGACAAGAAATATTTATGAAATCGATCAAAACATAATATGACTAGCTAATATGTTCGTTTATATATAAGATACTTATAAAAATGATAAAACTAAAAATATAATATAATCATATAAATGTTTAAACTTACTCGACTTTTATATGATAGAAATATTATACCATATATTTTAATAGAAAAAAAAGTAAAGATCTAGTTCTTTCGATTGAATGATAATAAAAATGTAATTATTACTCGACTTAATTCTATGGAATTTTATCCGAAATCGAATGAATTATTTCATATTCATATGATTTTTAATCATAGAAGAATAGATTTAATTCAAGTTTTGCAAAAAAAAAAA
Source organism: Rotaria sp. Silwood1 (assembly GCA_905250075.1). Lineage (NCBI taxonomy): Eukaryota > Metazoa > Rotifera > Eurotatoria > Philodinida > Philodinidae > Rotaria > Rotaria sp. Silwood1. Next base: position 8,421 of record CAJNOP010000898.1, on the reverse strand, counting down.
AAATTTACTCTTCATTCTAAATCTTATCTTCAATAGTTATTGATCAAGCAAAGAAAAACCTTGATTAAAATATAATCTTCCAAGACCTTGTTTTTTCGTTCTTGATATTAAATACTCAACCAAAAAAAAAATAAATAAATAAATATTCCCATCGGATTGGTAATATAATATGTGAAGCAATGACTGATTCTATTATTGTAATGATTACATTTGTTGATAATCAAGATTAAATTTCGATTTATGTTGAGGTTCTATCATTATTGTACCAAAAACTGTACAAATGTATTATTTCTAATAAATAGCTTTCGATCTAATATTAAAAGTTACTCTGGCAAGCGAATATTACTACTAGCCTGCTCATTTTCATCATTGCAACATATGTCTACTCAAAATTAATCATTTACCTTTTTGATAACTTTAATAAGCAACTTTTTTTTAAAGGATATAAAGTGTACGACTACTTTCTTCTTTTTACTCTTAGCGTTTATACTATAACGATATGTATAAAGACAAAACAGATATCGCGTCCTGCAGAACAAATTCAACATTTGCTTAAAACTATAAGAGGTACATGATCGATTCTGATCATCAATATGTTACAATGACGAATTTATATAGACTAGTAACGATATTGACTTGTCAGAGTAACATATTTTTTTCTAAAACAACAATTAATAAGTATAAAGAACGAGTCGTTATTGTACATTGGCTAGACTATAGTAACAGTTGTCTTTATTTATCTTTCGAAAAAAGTAATTTATCAATTACAAAATATTTCTTATCATCTGTTATGTCATTTGATTGATTGAAATCATTGCTTGGTCGATGTATATTTGCTAATGCAATGTCATTGGCAACACGAAGTAACATTTTCATTCTATCATCCATAACATGTTCTAAACTATCTAAACGTCTATAGAAAAGAAAAACAAAACAAATGAATAATTATAATATTAATTTTTTTACATTTGTAGAAGTGCTAATTCAGCATCAACATCTGCCATACTTCGTACTGGACCATTTTCATATTTCTCTAGTGGACTATTGAGCAAAAAAGTAAAATTTATATTTATATGTCAAAATATTTTTTTTTTGTTTTTACGTCATTTTTGTTGATGGTGAAGTTGTTTCTTTTATTGATAATAAAGGTTTTGATTCTTTTGTTTGAGAATCGACTGTAGTTGGTTTAGAGTTTGCCGTTATTGCAAAAAGTGTTGAAAAGGCACTTGCTAATGTTCCTAAAAAAAAACATTTTATGTATGAACTTATTAAAACTTAAAAGTTTCAATTTATATGTATATTAACCTTGAGCTAAAGGTATTAAAGATGTCATTGTTTCTTCTCGTTCAAGATCAAGATCTTTTGTTGATGTTTGTGCTTGTTCAGGTGATAATTCAACAATAGTTGTCATTTGTCGTCGTATACTAGAATCAGTACTCATATGAATACCACAATAAGATCGTGAAATAGAAAAACGATTTGCATCTAGGAAAAAAAAAAAAACTAAATTATCAATTATTCTTTTATTAAATTTACCATCATCTCGTAAATTAAATATATTTAATTGTCCTTTAGTTTGTAATTTTGGATTACGTTCTTTAATAAGTATTTGAATATCATTATCTAATTTATAAAATGGTTTTGAATCATTTAATACACACTAAAAGAAAGAAAGAAACAAAAAAAAAAACAAGCAATAGAGTTTTTCTTTTTTTTGTTTATTAGATTAAATTTTACTTGTCGAAGATCAAATGTTACACGAAATCGTTCAATAAATGATTTAGCAAAATCAGGATAAAGTTTTAAAACATGAAGTAAATCATCTCGATGAATTTTATTTAATGTACAATAAGTTAAACCTTTATACAAAAAATAATAATAATTTTATTTAAAAAAAAAACAAAAATACCTCTAGCAACACATCTTGATTTTCCTGGTGTAATTGTATTACATGGATTTTCACCAACAATATCATTACGACCAAGTATAGCTTGTGATTCATTATTTTGTAATATTTCCATTTGACCACCACGAATAAAATATATCGAATTGAGAACATCACCTTAATATAAAATAATAGATAAGTTAAAATCTAGTTTGACTATGTATAATATAAATATTAAAAATAATAAATTAATAAAAGTTGTAAAATAAATATGAGTAAGATAATTTTGATCTCGATGAAATAAGGACGAACATGTTTTCATTGAAAATAGTATCTTTTATATTCGTATAAGACTTGTATCAAATATTATATTCTCATAAATTATATATTCTAAAAGTTTATATAAAAATTAATCTTGAATAACAATCATTTTTCTATTAGTTTTTATAATTAATAATAGAAAAAAATAAATAGTTTTATTTTTTGTAAACAACAGAGCTGTTAAAACATATAATCGTACAAAATAGACGAATTTTTTTTTTGCTAGACGAAAAACAATTGTTCTTTTCATCACTAATTTTTAAGGAAGATCACATTTTGATGAAACACGATCTAAAAGAAGTACTATAGTATGTAGCGTAGAAATTTACATCTCCCTACAGATCATGAAAGACATGTTAGCAATGACACATCATAGACGTAATAGATAACTGAAGAAATGTCACAGACTGTGACTGACATTATTGATATATAATCAAAGGTCATACAGCGATAACGTCTTGTTATAATATATGAACTACTCTCTTATTACATTTCTAGAAGACTAACTAAAATAAAGACATTAAAGAAACATGTCTCAAAAGAGATGTTTAGCAGCAGCAGCTTTTTTTATCATGGTGGTATCTTAGGTTTAATTTTTCAAATGTCTATAATACATTCTAAGTAATTCTGAAGACAACTATAATCCCCAAAGATTAAATTTTTAGTATTGCAATCAATTATCATATATGATATGGAAATGCCATGCGTAGATGTTTATTAGAATTTCGAAAAAAAAAAAAACGATATGAAAACTATTTGACATAGAGTACTTTTCAAACTTAGAAAAGCAAAATTTTCTCTTTATTATATTAGTCTATAATTCTAATCTAGACATAACTTTAGAGTAATTTTATTATTGAAGTTTTTTTTCTTGATGATAAAAACTCGAAGAAATTTGAAAATTCTCTATGAAAATATCTGAAAAACCGAAACCTTTAAAAATAAGTTTTTTTTTTAAACTTCCATTTAACCTTTTTAGAAATATGTTTATTTGATAAGAACAAAGTGAGATATCTTACATTCAACTTATACAAGACTTCAAACATAATGAAATCATTAAAATTTTTAAGTTTATCAATTCTAATAGAAAATCCTTTTTTTTTTACTATTCAAATATCTTTTTTTTTCCTTTAACTATTATCATTGAGAAGAAAAATCAGAAATACATCTACTCTCAATTTATATTCGTCACTATCTATGATTAACATGATTGTATTTCCAGTTCGTATCATATTGTAATAACAAAATATTTTATTTAAATTAAGAATATTCTATTTGACAAATACATGTCATATATTATTCACTCTGACATCTTGTTATAATGAACAAAAATGATTTTTGTTTGTTCTTCATTCTATTCTTTCTTGTAACTAGATGAATACAAAAAAAAAAAGCATATTTGAATTACTCTCACAATATCTGTTGTGTTAAATAAAAGAAATTTACAAATGTACTGATTTGATTTCAAATAAAGAAATATATACAAAGTAATTTCTAAGAAAATTTATAGATAAATACATAAAGTTTAATACTTTTATAAATATTAATGCATAACATTCAATTACTATATAGATGATTACCTTGATGAATAAGTGTATCACCCGGAGGAACATGAGTTGATTTAAAAAGAACAGCTAATGTTCGAAGAGTAACTAAAAAAAACCCAAGAAATGATTTTTTTTTTTTTAATCGAAAAAAGAAAATCTTTTCTTTTCTATTTTACCTTCATTAGCATGTTCAAAAACTGAACAATTATTTAATAATTCACGATTAAGATGTAAACATATATCAGCTTGAATACATTCTGGAAATGTTTTAAGTATACTATTCATATCAATACCTTTCGTATTTTTCCATTCATGTTCAAATGAATCTTGCATTCGTTTAGCAAGTTGTTTACATATACGATGATGTTTTATAAAATCATCAATACTTTGTTTCATTTCTTTTAATTCTTCAGCACCTTGATATAATTTAATAATAATTGTTGTTACACTTCCAAGAATAGATGCACTTAAAAATGCTATGAAACAAAAATAAATAAATAGATATATTTCTAAATTTTGCTTACATCCAGCTAACATTGATAGAATAGAAAAAAGTTTTTCACCATTTGTATTCTATTAAAAAAGAAAAAAAAATTAAAGATCAAATCAATAAAAACACAAAATATTCTACCGCTGCAACATTTCCAAAACCAACTGATGTAAGTGATGTCATAGCAAAAAAAAGTGCAGTTAAATATTTTGATTTTAAATCTGGTCCACTTAATGTATCATTTAAAACTAAAATTATTTCAATGAATAATTTCTTTTCTAAAGAAATAAATAAATAAATTTCAAACATACGATAAGGCATTTTATATTTTTCAGCAAGATGATCAAGCCAAGAATATTTAACTGGTAAATTTGGTCTTTCGAGTATAGCAATAAAATGAAATATACATGCAAGCCAATGTGCAGCAATAGCAAAAAGTAACATAAGAAAAAATAAAACAGCTGATCGATATTCTGTTTTTTGAAAATTTCGAACAAATGCAACAAGTCTTAAAAGTCGTGCTAATTTAAAACAATTTGCTAAACGCATACTCTTTACAATTGAAAATAAAAAAAAAAAATATGTCAAATTTTTTTTTTTTTTTTTCTTTTTTTTTCATACCGAATGACTTCCATTTCCATAGAATAGAATATCCCATGGTAAAGCACCGAGTATATCAACAACAAAACGTTTCCAAGAATCAATAACAAAATGTTTAGCAATTAATATTGGACTTGTTATAACTTCATTTGTTTCTTTTAAAACAAATGTTGTTCTAAATGCAAAAAAATAAAAAAATAAAAACTAATTTCAATAATTCTATTAATTACCGAAAACTAATTAAAATATCAAGAATAAACATCATATCAACAAGTACATCAATAATAACTAATACATGTATACTTGTTCTTTCACGATTAAATTGTCTTGTTGATGGTAATACATTTAAATTTGTTCGTTTTTGATCTTCATCTGATAGAAATGATATTGTATAAGGTGTAATTATACCAGTATATAAAACAAGTAAAAAAATAACCCAATCCCATCTAAGAATAAGATAAAAAAATTTTTGTTTTATTCGTGAAATAAATTAAAAAATAATTACATACACAGCTTTAAATGGTGAATAATGAAGAATAATAAACTTTTGACCAAGTCGACGTGAACTAGCTGTTATACCTTGTCGATTTCCTTGTAAACCTAATCCAGATGTTACACTTGATGATTCACTACTTTCTTTTGATTCTGTCTAAAATATATTTTAGTTGAAAAAAAAAAAAGCAAAAATTAATTAATAATTTAAATAGTCAATTACAGAAAGACGTTCTCGATCGATTCTAATATGAAGTCGAGTTTCAGCTGAAGCAAACGAAGAAAGTCGTGATACTCGCCGCATTGAAATAGTTGTTCATTCTGTGAGTTTTTTTGTTTTATATGATAAGCAACTCATTTCTCTTCTTTTTTTTTTTTTTTTTGAAGAAAGAAATCGGTAAAAGCTACAACCTTGTTTAATGGTTCAGAGCATCGTGAAATTGATGACTTTTATATCAACAGAAGATAATATACTTATATATGCGATTTTTCAAGCGTATTATTTCGATTATTGTCATAAATAGATATAACGATAGATAGTTCTTATAATGACATCTCATTTGATTATTTCCGCCTTGTCAGAACTAAAGTGAATTTAATTCATTCATGATTACTGACATGTCTTTTACATATAGAACAACATTGACATGTATATGACATACTTTTTCTATTGGGAATTCCCAAAGTTGCCGATGTTGATTATTATCATTTATATTTAAACCAATCAAATCTTCTCGTTTTATTTCACCAACACTATTCATTGTTTTTATAACACGCATTAATTTTTGAGTACGTGAAACCTATGATAATATTAGAAAATTCAAAAATTGATTATTAATTTTTTGTAACATACCACTGTATGAAATGATGATCGTTTATAAAAATTTTCAGGAACTTCAAGCATATTTGATTCTGAAATACCAAGAGAAGCTTGCATCTTTATTAAAATCTATTGTGAATATGAAAGCATGAGAAGAAAACAATTTATGTTTACATTTATGACAATGTAAGCTTTTTCTTTGCTAAGAAGAAATTTTATTTACAATCGATTGCACTTGTTTCTGCTAAGTTTGCATTTCCGCCGTTTGCTACATCTCTCTCTCTCTCTTTCAATTCTTTTCTATTATGCGTTTCTAACATGCGCAAATATATTCAATCTGTTCAATCTACGACATAACATGCTTGAATCGACTCGTTTAATCAAAATATATAGAAAAATAGTTTACTTAATAAACAGCTCTATTTTTTGCTATACGACCACCAATGAGATTAGCAAATTATTTTATTTTATTATTATTCACAGCGATCAACATGATAGTTTATATCCAATGCGAAATATTGAAAACAATTTGTATAATATTAAGAGCAGCCTTTTGCATGAGTTTGGTTGATGTCCAAAACATGTGTTTCAAAGAATCTGGCCTCAATGAGATCAGTGTTTGCTCTCAAATCGGCAAGAAGAGATACTACACTTTAATCTTCGCCGAAAAGATCAAGAAGCAATAGATTAACAGACAAATAAAAGTGTCTTTTATTTACATTGCTCATATACATATTTACAGTCTTTCAACTATTGTATCATAACGTTTTCAGAGCTTTTCTTTGATTTAAATTTTATTTTCTAATTGATTACATAGGATTATTGGATTGATTTCGTTCATGTTTGTATTAAATAGAGAATAGTCTAGTTTTTGCTAAATAAGAACATTCTTTAGCATGATTCATTGATGACTGAAGCCGGCTAAAAGATGATTCTTAGCAAATAGATGGCGTATGCATCAACTTATACACACTTTTATCAGTAGTTTTAAGTGACTATCACCAAAATAATCAATTTAACAATTTTCTTTTTTGATTTGTACTTGTATAAAGCGATGGAATGACTAAGATAGATAGTAATGATGTTGTTGTTTTTTTTTCTCTTTAGTTATATGAAAGATGTTGCTCTGACAGACTGATGTGAGTTCATATTTTAACAACTATATGAGGTGTAATGATTGAATTTTATTCACATTGTAGCTCATATTATCTAGTATATGCAGGCATAATTTTTAGTCAAAAGATGCTTTCTATTCTACAATTATTGAACAAATAACTAAAGGATATGGTTTTTGACTGTTTCAAAATTGATCAGAAACTTGTCTATATAATTACCTAGGGGGGTAATTTTTGCTGAAAATTTTCTTTATAGAAGATTACGGAAAAAAGCAAATTTTTGTCTATACACTGGACTAAGTATATTGTATCATCTCTTTTAAAGATAGTCGATTAGAAACAGTTTCTTATGCTATAGACTTATCACGAATTGTTTTCTCTACAAGATGATTGTCTTTTAAATCAAGAGCTTGTTTGTTATTATGTATATGTCACAGATGTTTAGGTGGCAAGCTCAGAAACGACAGTTCAGAACAATAACAGGAGCAAACTTGAGCCAAGTTTTTCTAAGAAATAGCTCGTAGGCATCGTGGTTAATTTTTGATATATCAAGCAGAGATGGACAAAGTCGCACCGCGCCTCCCCGCGCCGTTGCTCACGCCTGCGCTACACTAGTCTGAGCTTCGATGAGCGTATGCTTAGAGCATCCCGGTATTCGGTGGAGTTTGAGAAACTGATTGGTAGAGCACAGAGAAAGAGAGATGTGCGTAGCGCCTAGGCGCGAGCAGCGGCGCGGGGAGGCGCGGTGCGATTTTGTCCATCTCTGATATCAAACACGAACCGTATCTTTTCAAGTGGTTGTTTTTTTTTGTTGAAACAAAGTAATAAACAGAAAAAGATACATGATAATACATCTATCTCACTTGTTTTCTTTTTCTTTTCTCTCCGTCCGTTATCTTTGGGATTTGTATGGTTACTCATTTATAGCTTTTCCATTTATACTCTTATAAGCATATATAAATATATATCTGAAAATTATTTTAGTATTAAACTATGGCACTTTCGGCATTATTGACGTCACTTCTAGTTTAAATATTTTTATTTCTTTTTCAATTATCATCTATTATCATGTAAGCACTTCTAAGTGTAACATCAACAAGTATCAAAATCCAAGATGATTTTCATTTTTAATTAACTCATTTCAATCTAAA
>CAJNOP010000897.1:65179-76528 GCA_905250075.1 Rotaria sp. Silwood1 | reverse complement strand
TAAGATTCTGCTTAGGCAAAGAGACATAAAGAAAATCCTGATTGTTCATTGTCAAGCTATAACAGGAGAATCCAGAGACGATGATTTTCCCAGTCGTGCCACCATAACGAGGCCATTGCATCACTCGTAGATTGCTTCTGTCGCATATGATGAGACTATCAGTCTCTTTGTGTACAATCATATCCGTTGGGCCATTCAGCTGATCATTTCGGTCTCCTCCTCCATTTCCGCCAGCTACCACGGTGCCACTCGTCTCACCATACTTCCATGCCACGATACGATGATTTGCAGTGTCAGCGACGAAAACAGTGTTATCTTCATCGATATAAAGCCCGTGTGGTTCAGATAGTTGATTGAGACTCATACCTGCTCCGTTTCCGCCAACCACAGTGACACCGTTTTCGGCCCATCGAGTGCTAGGTGAAATATCCGCGAGGCTACCACGTAATGGTGCTATTGAAAGAATACAAAGCATTGTAAACGGAGTGAATATGATGATTTTTTGTCACATCAAGCAGTGAAACGAACCTTTGGTTTAGGGAAAAGTCTGAAAAGTTTTCCGCATACTTGAATCCGGGGCCAGAGTGAGCATTAAGAGGAGACCCTCATCCACCAACTCGTCCTCTTTTTATCTAAGTCTCGCCCACACCAAATCTGTCCTTGGACGATTTTCAAAGAGGTATCAGAACATTGACAAGAACGCAGAGCTGATGTATTGAAATTCATTTTCACAAAATTTTGACCGTCAGAATACTGCAAGCATTGTGACATTGGAAAATGGGAATTTCAAAAAGCAGTATAGAGTACCCTGTGTAATCTTCATCAAGGAGTCTTATAAGAAAAAGTCGTCAAAAATATCTGTTTTTGTTTATTCCTAGATCATATTCGATCTTTTGTACTCATTTGATGATGCACAATTATCATTCATGGAATTTAAGGATGTACGAAAACGTTCCTATTTGATGCAAACATTGTTCTAGTTTCACGCTGAAATAAGTGACATTTTTTTTCTTTCGTTTGTAACTTTAAAACTGACTTAATTTGATGACATCGTATATACATCTGTAAAAAAAAAAGCTTTTACACAGGTTCCAAAAAGTCTGTCGCCTAACACATCACTAGAATCATGTTGCTTTGTAATCCAATAGATACCAAACTAAAAGCCTTCATCCGCTCATTTGCATATGATGGGAAATTTGATTTTGCGGCAAATTCACTTTCTTTAAAAAAAGAATGAATTTGTGGCAAAATGGTTATCCATAGGTTCAAGTATGTGAGAAAGAGGGAGAGAGGAAAGAGAGAAAGCGAGAGAAGAGAGAGAAAGTGAGGGGAGAGAGAGAGTGGGTGAGGGGGAGAGAAAGTAAGAAGGAGAATTTTGCCATTTTCCCGTTGTCCCTCTAATCCTTCTTCCCCTCCCCTTCTCTCTATTCTCTCCCCCCCCCCCCCCACTTTCTCTCTTTCTCAGTAAGCAAGATGTGGAATCTCTATATCACTATACCACCATAGCAGTATAAGCATTTTGAATTTGCCGCAAATTCAAATTCTCCATGAAGTCATTCAAAGTCAGAATTGGAGTGAAAAAATGTCATGAAAATGGGAAATAACTCAACTTTAGTCTCATCAATCTACCAAAGACACATGACATACTTAAGGAGCGACTGTCTTGATCAATGTGTCAAAACTAAGAACTTACTGACATGATCTTTCAATGAATGAGGTCTAGGTTCTATCATACATAACTAAGTGTTGCGTGAGTCTGAATAGTTATCTCTTCTTCGTTCACCTGCAAATTTGAATTTCTTCAAATAAATGTAGCTTCTAAAATTCTTTATACATGAGATTGTAAATCCGAGCAAAAAAGGAGATTCAACATTCACATCCAGAGCTGCGTACTAGCACACATAACAAAAGAAGAGTTCGACATTGTTTTCAACCATTCGAATATGTTGCGAACTGCTTTGTTGAAGTCTAAATATATTGTTTGTCCCAAGCTCTTCTATAGTCTTGTGAACAGGCATCGATTCTATTAGTCTTGATGGGTTGACATGAAATCGAGAGATTTTAAAACTTGTGAAAAAATGATAGTTTTATTTGTAGTAGATTTAAGTGGATCTCGAATGTTTCATGGTTCATCAAAGTTCATCTTTTCCTGTCTAATTAATACAACAGATAGTGGATAGTGGTTTCGGTGTGGAAGTCACCGTGCCTATGCGGCATACGACTTCTGGGTACCAAACCCCACAACGACACTCACACCCCTAGTTCTTTATTTCATAGAGGAGCTACAAATCAACTAGATTCCACTCTTAAAACTTTGTCCCAATTCAATCACAATTCTTTGCCTGTTTAACTGTAAAAGTACACGAGATATGATAAGATATGTCTCAATCATTTAATTCTACCAACTTTTTTTTTATTGAACCATAAAGGAATTGTTGTTTTTCTCTTATATTCCACACTAATGATAATAGTTATTAATATTGTTTAGCAGAATTATTAATTTCTCCTAAGCAGAAAAGTGGATTGACATAGAAATATAATCTTTTTTATAGTAAAAATCTATTTTTTTAAATGGAACCTATTTTAAACATTACTTTCTCTTCTCTTATAAACATTTTCCAAGTAAATGATGATTTGTGATACGATAAGATTTTTATGTTTTGGTATTGTATGGCGACTGCATAGTTTTCATTGAGAGTTCGTGAAAGTTAAAATTGGCATTGACAAGCATGATGCACATCTGATTTCGACGCGAATATACTCCTTAACAAAAGTATACTAACGTCACTGTTTCACTCGAAAAGCATTTTTATCATTTCTATGTTCATTTTACTTGCTCTTATGAATTGTTATGAGGCTTTTCGTCTGCATTCCGTATGAAATAATGTTATATTAAAAAACTGTTGGAGATTTTGATTCAAATCGAGATTTTGATTTGAAACTCCTTTGACCAGCCTAATCTTAATGTAGAAAATATCGAATTGTCAGTTTGATAAATAGATATGCGATTATTTTCAGTTTCATAACCAACGTATGTTATAAAAGTTGTGTAAGTTCTGACGATTAATTGAAAGTGCAATTTATTGTGATATTTCAAAAACAATGTGATAAGAATCATCTACATAAAAACTATTCGCACATTTTTCTATTTCTGATAGCAAAAAAAAAACTAAATTTTGATGGTTCTGTTCTAAGCAATAAATTCAATATTTCCACGATATAGTATCACATGGAAACTTCAGATTGATTATTTAGTGTCTGATTCGTTTCGGTCAATAAGAAAACACACATGATCATTTTTTTTCTAGCTCTTGTTTAATTCGTCATATTTTATTAGCGGAAGTATCTCAATTTGCAATCGCAATAACAGATTCATTACTAACTATTGATTTATAAAATAAATCATATTCTTTCTTCTTTAGAATAAATAGAACATCATTTTCATCAGTGACTAAGGTCTACAATAAAAATTTTATTTTATTCTAACTAGATCATTACCTAGTATAATTGTATCAATACGTATAATTGAAGAAAACCATTACATTTTTATGCAAGAACAAAGAAAAATTCATCTGCTTCACTTATGAGAAGCTCATCAGAATACAACCATAAACGATGATGTATATAAAGGTTTAAAATAGTTGTAAGTTTTGTGCTAGATTCCTAAAAAATTCGTTTCGATTCCTAGAGGACGACTGCCTTAGGCCATCGAGGAGTTCTTAAGGAGCTCCTTGTGCTTTTCTTTATGAAGGTGAGAAAATATCTGCAAAAAATAGTTAGCTTAGGTACTTCAATCGAGTTGTAGTTTTGTGATTAATCGCTCTGATAAATCACAGGTTTTTGTGTGATTTTAATGACATGGAAACCTCCATTGATTCTTCAATGGTTAGGTAATAACGATATTTTATTTAGTCTATCTTAAACAAAACAAGCTTTCGGAAGATCATTCTATTTGAACTTTCACTATCGAGAAAATGATTCAAAGCCTTTTATGTGAGAATATCTGTGTTTTGTTTCAATCTTCACTTAATAAACGAATAGTAATTCAATTTCTTTCTACACAAATCAATAAATGATAGTGCTGGATATATTTCATACCTGGCTTCCTAATGTCACTTTATGAAACTATAGAAATATATGAAAAAAAAAGAAAGATTTTATATGGTATTTTCCTTACTGTCCAAGAAAATATTTTTCATTAAGACAAGTTCGTTCAAACTTCAACCGGTTAAAACAAAGCTAATTATGTCACAAACTCGCATTGAATTGAAATTATTTCAGATAAATCACAAAACAAATAACAATTTATGGTTCGTTGACTTTTTCATTATCTTATAATGGGTGGCGCATAAATAATGAGTCACTTTTGTAACGCTTTTTTTGTCGATGTTATTTATCACACAAGATTTTCAAAATAAGTGTGTTCGATAGAGAGTTCAGTTCTCTACAAAAACGTTGTATTTGGTTTCCAGATAATATGCTCTGCTGTTATACACCATTAGAAACCTCAGATGTGATCGTGTTCTAAAAGTACACCACATTGTCTTACTTTTTATTCAAAACGGGTAAACTCATGAAAATGAATGAATTTAGCAATGACTTTTGTTTAGAATGATAGAACTGGTGGTGTTTGATTAATATTGCTCATTTTGAAATTGCTAAGTTCTCTCGAAATATTTATTAACGGTGGCAATAATCGGACATCGTGGTAATATTTCCTAATATAATCGTAGTATCGTTTTTTTTTTAACTTTAAATCTCCTCTAAAATATTTACATTTAGTATTAGACGTTGCAGATTTCAATTTTCTACGGGAATGCATGACAAATAAAATGCTTCTCTACTACTCTTGTTGCAATGTTATAGAAAAAGCTAAAAGGTCGAAAGATGGATTCAAAATCGGTAGCTTTAAGAGTTTTGTTGCTATAGATTCTCAGTAAGATATTCTTTTGAAAATTTGTCAAACATCTATAAAATGCTAGAGAATTTTACGGAGAATATCTTCATGTGTTTTCAAATCTCAACAGACACTTCTTCGGTATAACAAGGCAGTTCGTTTATTTTTCATTAACTATCTGATGCGGCGTCAGATGCTCTATCGAATATTATTATATTTAGAAAGAAAAATCACTCATTATATAGGAATGATAAAGAGTTCATATGAATATTATCAATTGTTTCTCATAAGAGAAAGGCTGCACCTAATGGATATTTTAGTTTTAGAAAGTTTTTTTTATCTAAATGGAGTTTGTATTTTCCTTTTCTATTTATGTGATTTCATCACTTTTGAACAATTGTGAAAAAAATAACTCACTTTAAAAGATCGTTGAAAACTTTCTTCCGATATTGTATACTAGCTGAAGTTAGACTCAGTTTCTTCGTTACAGATTCTTAGTCATTATCAAATCTAGTGTTTCTCAACGCTTCTTGTTTACAGTCAGGAATTGTGATTGAAATCCTAAATGTTCAGAGTTTACATGTATTCACACATCGCTTTGGTTTTCTGTATTTTCATGCCTCTTCTCAATTGTTTTTTACATGATTGTTTCTTCTCATTTAAGGATGGAAGATCCTTGAGTTTTTCTCCAGGATTTCAACGAAACCTGTGTGGGTTTGTGAAGTCAAGTGTTGGTATTTCAAATGTAGGAAAACTCAGGAGTTGAAAATAATTCACTAAAAAATTGGAGTAAAAATTTTTTTCGCTTGGAAACCTTAGCAGAACCTCAAGTGAGATTTTTTAATGAAAAGTGAAGTTTAGAAAAAGAAATCTGAAACACTCATAAGTAGACTCAGTTTTAAGTGCTAATTCGAAATGTATTATTAGTTTTGCTGCAAATTATAACTTTCTGATCGAACCTTCGTTACCAATAGTCAAAATGATACAAAATCATGTATAAAGAATAGTCTGCTTTTAAAGTGGTGTCGATTGATGTATGAAGATTTATATGAACGCCCTGAACGTTCTAAATTTCTAGTGGTTGACTAGATAACTAGTCGAACAGAATTTTCAGCTATGAATAAATGTACTTGACATTAAATGACTATTTATCTAACAGCTGCTGGTCATTTTGATCATCTTCTTTCTTTCAATCATTCTTTTTGTCATTAATAATAAATAGAGTGTGGGTGTGAGTGTGGTGGTATGGGTGTTGGTACATCCACATACACACCCACCCTTTCACTTAAATGTCCTGTCACCTTGTAATTAGAATGGTTTAGTTGCGGCAACAAAAAGAAAATTGCACTCATTGTACATGAGTTGATCTTTAAAATTTTTTCTCAATGTCAACTATTCAAACTATTTCGGTCAATTTAGTTAGCAAACCTGCCCGTCATTTAAAAAAAACTCTCGAAAATCTGAAGATCTACTTTTCTGTCTAGAAAGGAAGAAGATGAGAAGGTGTTCAGGAAGGTCTGAGATTTTTGATTCTGCAAGATAGCTTGCGATTCTCATACAATGACTCAAACCAGCATAATATTTATCTTACTTTTCTGTCTTTGAATCTGGGCAAGTTCATTAGTCAAGAGTTCAATTGTTTCATTACACTTTGTTCGTTCATAGAAAGTGATGTTGTTCAACTGCTCTAAATAGAAAAATACAGGGTTTTGAGGATTTCATTCGTAATTGTGAATGCAGTATGTTTTCATCATTATAGAAACTGAATTAGCATGCTTAAATCCTTGACGAATTTCTATGAACTTCGAACATCGATTTAACTAATAAAATAATAAACTCTGTCAGACTTCGATACTGAATGTGTTTAGAAGGGTCTGCCTGGAACCTGTTAGTAGAATCTCATGAATGAGAATTTCGCAACCTTGAAAAACAATTGTGCATCGTAATCAGTGTGGATTTAGGAACACCTAAGAATCTAATGAGAAATGTTTCAAGACGCTTTACAGTTTTTGCGAAAAAGTTCTTGATCATATGATTTTCTGCAATATGACTGCAAATCTGTCAAAATGCTCCTGAAATATTCGCATAGGGAATGCAGGCGAAATTATATTAGGTTTATGGACAGTTATATCAAGCTCTTCCAAGAAAGATTCTGATAGGATCTAAGCAAGATCAGTAAAAGATTTGCATGAATGCGAAATTGAGTAAACGTTATAGAATTCTACACAGATCTTTGGAAAGTGCCGCCTTCTACTGAGGACAATGTTCCTTCGAGTGTATAGAAGGTCATATGAAATAAAATCAGTTTGTGACTATGCTTATGTTTGCTCACACATGTATAGTAACGTGGATGGGTATTCATGAAGATTTGAAAATAATAAAAGAATGAGATTCATCGTAATGGTAATTCGATCAATCAAATGATTTCATTATTTGGCTCGCGTCCATTTCGCTTTTTCATACTGAAAGTTGAGACTGTAGGTGCGATTCTTCTCTCGACTCACTTAGCACACACTCACACTCCGCAAAGGTCTGAATCACATGTTGGACTTTGAGAAAAATAATATATAGGCAAGTTAATCGAATAAACAATAAAACAAGGCATCAACTTGTACATACATAAAAGAAAAAGAGTGGTCGGACTTCTATAAGAATGTTAACTGCTATCTTTCAAAGAAATTAAAGCGGTTATAAATAATAATTTTCATATCAGATATGTTCATACAAACATAAGTAATCGGATTAAGGGTTTTGCATTATAATTAACGTCCATAGACGAATTTGTTTCAACAAGTTGAACTGCTTTAAAATTAGTGAAACAAAACAACGAGCGATTATTGAACATAATAAAGTCGTTTAGAAATATACGTGTTTTAGCCTTTCAACATGGTATCACTCGTGAGATTCGCGCTAAAAAGGGTAGAAATACATAAATCTAAAAAACCTTTATGCATTTTGACATGTTAAAGAAACCGTTAGAACGCCTTTTTAACAAAATTTGAATGCATTTTTAGAGAGTCTTGCCTGGATGGGTTGTTATCAGCTGATAATCAATGAATTGTTGCTTTGATATTGATTTGAAACACTCAAGAAAATTTACAATTTCATGTAGATTCTTTTAGATCAAAATTAAACTAATAAGTCATTTGTTACATAATGATAATAAGATTGAATTCTTATAAGAATTCATCTAAATAATGCTTCAAGCAACTCCGATCTATGGAATATGTAATTGGTTTCTCTATCGATACACTCAATTCAAGAATCGAATATGTACTAAGATGAAAAGTCATAAAATAAAAATTATGCTACTGTTAAGAAGCTCATCTAACTACGGCACATCTTGTAAAAATACATATATATAAAGAGTATTTCCTATGCTTTGAACCATTATATAAAGTTAAATATAGAGAGATAATATATATATTTGGAACGTCTAAATGATCATTCAAAATTGATTATACTCAATCGACTTCACTATAAAGAATGTGCGTTATTTAAAAAACAGAATCGAACATATTTATCGAATTATTCTGTTAGAATGAGAAAATATAAAATCGCAGACTCACTGTGATTCATGTTTCTGCTCATGTCCTTAAGAAGTTTAAAGTTAAAAAGAAGTTTAGATGTGATGTTTCTATATGGTTAAGATAAAAATAGAATGAAAAAAGTGAAAAACAAAGTCTATTTAATCATTTCAAATAGTTTTACTAATAAAGTACCCTCTTAATAATGCTATCAGTTAGTTGAATAAATTTGAATGATAACTTAGATACTAAACTTAAATATATATCTCCTATGTCTGTTCTACTTGGTATATTCAAAAAATACAAAGATATCTAAGGGTGCTTGAAACTTATGCAAGATGATACATCCGAATTCGTGTAGAAGTCAAAAGTTAGCATTAGATTTCCATTGATTATGCTCTCATCAGTGTGTTAATCACTTATGTATTTCAAACACATATATTTCTCTCGATGTAATTGAAAAACGAACTGAAAGTTGAAACTTCAATTGGATTCACTTTTAAAATTTTACATGTATGACACCTTTTACAACGTACACACCCAATACAAATTTTCTTCTGATACCAACTCGCTAGAAGTTGTTCATGTGCATTAGGCTATCAATCGAACTTTGTCATAGTATAAATAGTCTTGGCTAAAGTAAAATCGCAGCTACAAATATGAAATACAACTTGAATCCCTAGCTCTTCTATTAGAAAAAGAAAAGGGTGAAAAATGAATTTTGGGTTATTCTAGACTTGTTTATAGTTTTCCAATCAAAATTCAATAAATGTTCTCGAATTACTTAGTTTTGTGATACTCTGCATGAGTGAGTATAAAGGTGTATTGTCAATTGAGAACTTTTCTGATAGTCAGTATTTTCTAAGAACAAAATAATACTTCTTCAATACAGATTTTTTTATATTCACTTATGTCAAGGAATGTACTATTTATAGTCTAATGAATAAATTATTTTGAGTTCCATAGCGATAATTTTTCTCTCGCTTCTATTCTTGTTTTCTATTGTTGATATTGCATTATTAAGTAAGTTGTAAATTTTAATGCAATCATGAACAACTCTACCAAGCTTTCTCACAGCAACTAACTAAATTTAGAACTGGCATGACTCATTTATGAATCCAATATCTCTCGTAATAGACGAATTTCGCTTTCTATTAGTCATCTTTTATGGATTTTTCAGATTTCTAACAGTTGACTAGCCGATTTTTTTACTTTCAATGGATCCTACCGACGGGTCCAAAAGGTCAATGAGTCTATGATTATTATGAAGCTTTTTTTATTACACTGCGCACGATAGTTTTTACTGTAACTATATATAGAATGCTAACTTTCTCAGTTTCTCAACCGAGTTCACATCATTTATTTCGTCCGCCTCTCTCATGTTATTCGATCAAGCACATTCACACCTAATAGTAAGTGAACCTCTCATCTTTCTAGTACTTATATAAGCGTTCCCTTCTTAAATGAAATTTTATATCAGTCAGAGGGTTATCTATCGATAAGAAGACGAAACATGTGATGAAATCAAGGAGGAACAAGCGAGACTCACTCTACTCCAAAAAAAAATTGGAGTACAGGTGGAGTACGGGTGGAGTACAGTTGGAGTATAGCTGGAAACTATCCAGACTACAGCTGCAGCACAGTTTGTGTACAATTAGACTGTAGAGAAAGTAGAGGTGGCACTTTAAGTTTTCTTTAAGTTTAAAGTTAAAGTACTGCACTTTAAACTGTAACTTTTAAAATGAAAGTGACCATACTTTACGCTAACTTTAAACTTTTTAAAGTTAAAGTATACGTTTTCCTATGAAATAAGACTTTTTTAGAAATTTCTAAAACTCAATAAACATTCGTAAAAGTACTCATAACTCTCCATAGGTAGTGTATCGAAGCTATCTATAGGTGATACTATGTAAAGAACGTATTCATAGGTCATTCACTACGATATAGCGGTGCTATACATAAGCCATCAGTTAGTATATAAGAGAAAAAGGTTTCAATAGTTCAACGGCTACTATATAACTCATTACCTATCGGTTACCTGCTACTGTATAATTGGGATATCGATAAACTTTCAATGGTGATACGAAGTGCGTATTCATTAAGATTCGTGACGCTTCTTGTAGAGATGCCCAAAAACGATCATATACTATCTAATGCTGGTACTCGTTTCTGTCTATCAGCTATCAAAGTGAGCTGCTGGTAGTTCATCACGAACTGTTTAGAGGTAGTTTACATAAATCCTAAGGAATACAGATTATTTCTCATATTTCTTCGGAGCTTTCATAGAGAAAGTCGTGAGCGAAAGGCAGCTCTTTGATGTTCGCGTGTAATTGTCGTGTATGGGACATATTGCGATCGTTGGATACTCGTTTTGTTCATTTACAATTTAACAAAATCACGATAATCTTTTATTTCAATTGAGATCACACTACATTGTCTCTTCATTGGGTTTCGTTTTACAATTGGTATTATTTTAATCTTATTACATTTTTTGTTTTGTATTTGAGAGTCATGTCTTTCAAATAATTTCTGTAACCTACGTAGACGTGATCCATACTTTGTGGGCTTGTGTTTGTTTAAATACCGCGTTTTTGTCTATCCAGGTAACAAAAATATTTATACATCAATTTGTTCTTACATTGCTTATCTAGTAACAATCTTGAGTGTTTCCATTCTGCATCCGTTAGAGAATCAGTAAGTATCCAGTCTGATGGGAACATGCCGAAAAGTATATAGTGAAGTCAAAAAATATCGAAAAAAATGACGTCTCCTAGAAAAGGACGATTCTAATCACTTATAATTTATTGTTGGTTTTTTAATGCTTCTTATGCAAACTTCTATCCAATAGTAATAGTGATGAGAATTACTTGATATAAACTACTCAAAAGAGTTGCACGAAGAACCATCACGTAACTAAAATTCTAT
>CAJNOP010000897.1:29822-58894 GCA_905250075.1 Rotaria sp. Silwood1 | reverse complement strand
TAGAGAACCCAGAAAAATGATTAAAATTCGTTATCCTAAAACATATAGATACTTTTAGTCACAAGATTAAATATAAGATTATATTGTTTCATTATATTATCTATACGCAAACTAAAACACGAGTAATTCAACAATAATTACATAGTTCATATCGTTACTGATGTATTGATTATTGTTTTCTTTCTGATATATGCTTTACGATTTTTAATTATAATAATTTCCTTTCTTTTTATTTTCATCAAGGGTTTCTTCTAATAAAAGCATTGCATATTTCGTTGAACTTTTATTTATCGTTATTGTTTTCACAAATTGCACTGATCCTCTTTCATAAAATTAATTTTTATGACATTTTAAAATCATGAGATGGTGTTGTACTTTCTTCAACCATTATTTATCTGAAATCAAAAGAAAAAAAATATATATATATATATCTTCGGAAACCTCATAAATTTCGAACAAAATCTCTTCGAAATATGAATCCGTCAAGAACTAAAGTTTTTTCTAGCGATAGTATATATTTGATTTCTCTGTATGTGCCAAGTTTTAGATCAAAATCCGAAAATACAAATTGCCCAAAAAGTTAGATCCTCTAGAAAAAAGCTCTTTTAGAGTCTTTTTTAGAATTCTGTTTACTACAAGTAAAAAGTTATTAAAATAGAAAAGAAACATTTAAGGTTTCATCGTTATCAATGGTAATATTTGACATGAGCTACAAAAATGGACAAAATTAAATTACATTAAAGATATTATTCAAGTTAATTTTGCATCTTCATCTATTTCTTTGAGCTTTTTCAAAGTAAAACGATTTTCTTTATTCTTAATATTCTCTTCTATCGATAGACTGTTAAATAAATGATCAACTTTATTTTCTACTATATTCATTTATACAAAGAATTTAACAACAATAAAAAATAAATAAATTTTCAAAGAAATTCTTTTTAATTTTAAAACTATCAGAAACTAAACATAAACTTATAGAATGTCTCCTAGAAAAGAAAAACTCCTTTCACATAGACATCAAGATGATCATAATAGTCAAATATAAGCGATTTATAACAATAGGATGCGAATCTGCGCCTGCGTTTGGTGCGTATAGCTGTTAGTATCTATTTGCGTTAAATTCATATGCACATACTTATCAAAGAATGATTTGAAGGTTTGTTCAGCAAGTCAATCACTACCGATGCTTATCTTATAATATAACTTAAATGAAAGTTCCCATGAGTAATATGAGTAGTGTCTTTTTTCAGATTCAAGATCCTGACAATGGAGAAATAATTACAAAAACAATGTTTGAAATTATCCGGTATGGAATCTTTAGATTAGTAAGACCATCGAATAGAGCTTTCGGATTGATTAATTCTAAACAATAATCTTCTATTAAAGGAGATAATATGCATGCATTTAATAGGTAAAGATTAGTATGAATCTTTATTGAGCATGTGAAAATTTCTTATTGAACATTTCACTGATGTTGTTATTATCAAAAATCATTATGGAATTGTTGACATTGAAGAAGAATATCATGAATATCGTTATTGTCTGTTCAATCAAAAGATAACTGATATTTAAAAATAGCTAAATGTGTTAACTAGGACATGATTAAATATGCATTTGAAGATAATATCCATTAATTGAAAGTTATCTTCACAATCATCGAGGTTCAATCGTGTTAGAGACATTACCAAATTTGTAGGATGGGTCGATATATTCATCTTTTTCATGTCCCATATAAGATAGTCTAAAGTGAAATTTGTTAATCTTGGTGCATATTCAAAGATTTCCAGCACTTGCTCTAAGCTAGCAGAAGAAAATGTTAACATTTACATCAACGACGTTCGTGTTGAAGTTAGAGTTTCATCCGGTAAACTTAGGATAGTGAATCGTTCTATTTAGCTAACGAGATATCATCTTGCACATTATTTTTATATGGCATGTTTGTTAAATATGCATCAGATAAACGAATAGAATAAATTTTTCCTTTGATCAACTGATTTTTACGTGTTTGCATACAGAAATGTTCAAATTTCGACTTCAATACATTTTCCAAATCCAAATATAACAGAATTGATCGAATTAATTTGGTGAATCTATCATAAAAATAAATAAGGGAACCTCGGATTTAAATCCGAGAGTTATGTGTACTTCAAAAAGTGAATTAGACAGATGAGTCATCCTAGAATGTGTGGACATCAAAATTATCCTCGCAAACCTTTTCTATAAACACATGAATTCTATTGGCTACTGCTCAACCAATAGGATTTAGAGCCGAATACAGCTCAGATTTGAACTTTTCGCATTGAATTACCCTAAGAAAGTCGTTTTTCCTATAACTTGATTTCTATTGGTCCCTGCTCAACCAATGGTATTTCGAGGCAAGTGGAGTACAGATTTGAGTTCTCCGCCCCAGAAAACCTCGAATTACCATCTCTGTGATCGAAAGATGAAGCTCTAATATGGGTCAATCAGAGCGTGGACAAAAACAGAACCAATTTCCGTTTAATTATCGTTGCATTAGGCGAGTTAGCCTTCTTGTTTCTTTATGTTTTGTATACCATTTTGTAGCTCGTGAAATTCTCTATCGAATAGTATATAATAGTTGGGGTTTTAATTGACTATGACAGGAAAAGTCTTCTACGAAAGCGGCGATGGGTCGATTTTTCCATATGAAGCTATAGGGAAAAATGAGTATTTTTGCAATAACTCAGGAACGGCTCGGCCGATCCTTCTTATCTTCGAACTCGACAGAGGTATTGTAAAGACTGAACTGTATAGAAAATTTCATCGTGATCGGACTCTCCTTTCGAAAGTTATCGTGTAAACGGCCGGCCGGCCGGACATACTGACCGATTCTAGAGTGTACTCACTTTTTGAGCGCACAATGATCAAATAAATCCAATACAATGAAAAATTTCGAGTATCTCAATATTTTTCTTTCAGTCAATAATTTAAATACCCAAAACAAAAAACTATGTGTTAGTATTCGTTGACTAATCATTTCTTTTTTTTTTTACGTCGAAGCATAAAAAGGAATGAATCCAATCTATGTTTATAATTATATCCATCTGTGCATACAATGTAAAACAATTCAGAGAGGCAATGCGGATTTTATGAGAAAACGAGTATATATGGATATATAACTATGTGTAATGATGTATTCTGTTTTCTGCTCTAGTAAACGATATACCATTCATTTGGTTCTCCACAGTATAACTCATATAAAGATGTAGACAATATCGACAATAAATATGTATCCTCTTCTGACGCCTTTTCCGCATCACTAATGAATATAAACATATAGACGTACTATACAATAGGGAACAACATATGAAGAAGTCTGCGTATGTAATGGGTGAGACAAAAGTTTTGCAGTAAGTTTGTTTTCACTTTCATAATTTTTCGAATAAGTTTATGTTGTTCAGAGATATTTAGCTCAGATTTCGACATTAAAAAGAGCGATTACTGTAGTGTCTATCTATATAATATCCACTATGGTCAAAGAATATTATAAATATAGGCGGTTCAACAATCATTCTTTCGAGTGGTGAAAATTTGAACTCGATAGTTTTGAACAATCGAAAATTATTCGAGAAATAATTGAGGATACTTTTGACAATTCGATGAAATGTTGTATGTCTAATACTAAAAACTGAAGTAAAAAGAATGATCCATTATGGAGTACTAGTGAAAAACAAGCTTAATGCAAAACTTTTGCTCCACTTATTAGTTATAATCTTATATATAAGAGACTAATAACATTTGTCCTAAGATTAGATAATCGTTTCTATTATCTCATATGTATAAATTATTATTATTTTGAAAAGTAAAATAAATTGCGAATGATCATATTACGATGATATAGATTTTAATCTTTTTTTGTTTGGTTTTTAATTATAGAATAATCAAAATAAAATTTTCTCAATGACGAGTAAAGAAAAACCTTGTGATACTGACTCATCAACAGCAACAAAAATAAAAGAAATAGTACAAAAGAAAGAGTTTGTAAGACAGTTTCAGAATTACCCGCACATCGGCTTGATATTGGAGATTTATTTTCTAATTCATCGGATTCAAAAGATAAACCTAATTTAGACGTACTTACACAACATATTTTACTTGAAGGTCGTCTTACTGAACAAGCTGCACGTCGAACTATCGAAACCGGCAAGAATTTTTAGTTTCTTCGAGCAAATACAAATATTCCAAAAAAAACAATCTACTAAATTAGTTTTTAATTAGTATCAGTTATGTTTATCGACTAAACAGAATTATTTATTAATCTACCCAGGGAATAAAAAAATGAGAAAAATGGCATTTCTGATGATGAAACGGACATTTTCTTTGATGTTTTTCGATTTCATCGATGAAAATGAATATTTTCATCAAAATAATGCCATGACTTTGAAAAAAATCAAATTCATGCAATGTCACCGATGAAAATAAACATTTTCATCGATGAAATTGAAAAACATGAAAGAAAATGTCCGTTTCATCATCAGAAATGCCATTTTTTTCATACTTTTGATGCAAAATTCATGAAAGTCATGGCATTTTTTTCATTATTTTATTCCCTGGGTATCATTTATATAAAGAAGTCAATTATTCTTAATATATCAATATTATTGACATTATTTACTATAATTGTCTATCTCTTTTATGCTAGACGTAAACGATAAAGGATATATCTCATATATAGTGTGTGGGTGTGGGGTGGGTGTGGGTGTGGGTGTAGGTGTGGGTGTGGGTGTGAGTGTGGGTGGAGCGCAGCTATCAATCGTGTGATCACTCACATCAGCACCCACACCCCACCCACACCCCCACCCACACACACACCCACCAGCACCCATACCCACACCCACAGCCACCCACACCCACACCCACACCCACACACCCCACACCCGCACACCTCACACCCGCATGCCCCACACCAGCACACCCACACCTACCAACACCCACACCCACCCACACCCTGTGTCGTGAGTGTTTGTCATCACTTTAGAAAAATCTCTGCTCACAACTTACGAAAAAATCTACATCTTTGTGATAAGACTGAAATGCAATGACCGAGAGATCATACATGCACGTATGGTGTAACGTTGGCAAACGATGCAAAAATTGGTAAATAATCTCTTGGTGAGAGAGAAAAACTGTGCCGTTTGTTTACATCGTACTAATAAAAACCAAGTTTCTTTTATTTGGTTTATGTGTCGTAGCTGCGCTGCTCGACTCAGAACAGCATTCAATAAAAAACGAACGACTTTATGACATGCGATAAATAAAGAAAGAGACACTATCTTTTAATCATCAAAACGTAAAAAGAGAAAAACAAAACAGTACACCACTCGATTGCATCGAGGTAGAAAAGTGCGTAAAGTCTTGTAATATCGACTTAAATGTAAGTTTTTATTTATTGACTGCTGTTTCACAAGATATTAAGAGAAATTTTACATCTGCTGTTGTTGTAACAGTATCAAATTCAGAAATAAAAAGATAAGACGTTTTATCGTTGGATCGATCGTAATCCTCAATAGAAGATCGCGAAACAGTTTCAACTATGGAAGAAAATATTTCAATAATATGGTATGATTCCGAAATTGATGAATGCGTGACGACAGCAGAAGGAAAACTATTACCAGACGAGAAATTAATCTTTCATTTCACTGTGTGTACTAATCTTCATCTCTGTATTAGCTACATTGAGTCAATGCCAAAAGGTAGTCTCTATTTTATTACGTCAATTCCATGCGCCTACGATATTTTACCGTCTATTCATGAAATGCGACAAATTGATTCAGTTTTTCTGGTCTCTCTTTCCGACGAACGCGCCGACGACTTGTTGGCTAATTATTCGAAAATAATCGCTTGTTTCTATGATACGAAGAGCTTAACTGAATCAATTCAAGAAAACATTGAATTAGCTCAAAAGCAGAAGATGGCCTTTTCCTTCTACAACCAGCATAAAAAACCAACACGTGAACTCTCAAAAGAATCGGCCTTATTTCTCTGGTTTCAGCTATTTAAAAATGTTCTGTTGAATATGCCAACTAACGACATAAATGCAAAACGAGATCTCATTGAATTCTTACAACAACGATATCATAATAATAACAAACAAATGAAACTGATTCAAGAATTTGAAAGAACGTACAAACCAGACGATGCTATTCGTTGGTATACAGGTCAACCGTTTCTCTATAGGAGTTTGAACAAAGCGTTGCGTACCGAAGATATTGAACAATTGTATACTTTTCGTTTCATCGTTTCGGATCTATGCAAGAGTTTGCTTCGTGAATTTCAGATTCTTAAAGAATACGAGCCTCGAGTTACACTCTATCGTGGAGCACGTATCTCCATTGATGAATGTAAAAAATTGAAAGAGAATGAAGGGCATTTGATATCGATGAATGGATTTTTGTCTACCAGTCTTTCAAAAGACGTGGCTCTAACATTTGCTGACATATCCAACGATACAAATCAAGCGGTTCTATTCGAAATTGAATGTGATTTGAGTCAAGTACAAACAATTGTTCTGGCCCAAATTGTCCAGTTCAG
This sequence comes from Rotaria sp. Silwood1, assembly GCA_905250075.1. Lineage (NCBI taxonomy): Eukaryota > Metazoa > Rotifera > Eurotatoria > Philodinida > Philodinidae > Rotaria > Rotaria sp. Silwood1. Next base: position 52,342 of record CAJNOP010000897.1, on the reverse strand, counting down.
TACGATTAAAAGTGAACAAGAAGTTCTTATTGATATTGGAGCTGTTTTTCAAATAGTCTCTGTAGAATCAAAGAAGAATATGGTACTGATCAAAATGAAGGCTACAGACGAAGGAGTCAAGATCTGTAAAGACTACATAGAAATCAATCAAGCAGAAATGAAAGAGAAAAATGTTTGTATCATATGGGGGGATCTTCTTTCAGAGATAGGTCACTACGACAAAGCTCTACAATATTTTCAGAAGATAAAAGTTCTAGATGGCACTATCGAGGATTGGCAATTGCATATTCATATTGGTCATGTCTTACTGGTCAAAGGTTTGCACAATGAGGCTGAATCACATTATCTCTACGCAAAAGAACTTTGGGAAAAACAAGAATTGACACGGAACATCTCCATCTTGTCTCATATCAGTAAGGCTATGATAGAAAAAGGAGTTTACGATGATGCGCTTGCCATTCTCACTCAAGATTTGAATATTTACGAAAGTCTTTCGACAGTCGAACATGATAGAATCTATTATCATGATATTGCTGCTTTTCTTTCTAACATTGCACGATGTTATTTATATAAAGGTGAACACGATCTAGCAATCACTTTTTTCAATCGAGCTTACGATACACGAGAAAGTAATTATTCAAGTGATCATTTCGAAAGCGCCTATGATTTAGATCAACTTGGTTCCATCTTTACAGTGAAAGGTGATTACAAACGTGCATTGCATTATTTCTCTCACGCAACAGCAATTTACGAACGAACTCTCCCATCCGATCATCCAGCAATGATTAATCACCTACTGACAATCGGTGAAACACTCGGACAGCAAAACAAGAAGGAGGACGCATTAAAATATTTGCGACAAGCTCTTGCATTACAAGAGAACATTTCTTCTAACACGACAGTAGACATTGCGTTTACTCTTGACATTCTTAGTCAGATTTCTTTTTTCGAGGGAGACGAAGAAAGTGCTTTCAACCTCACTCAACGTGCTCTGGAAACAAAACGAGCCTACCTTCCTAAAGACCATCCTATGATAGCAAATGATCTGACAACTCTAGGTAACATTCTCAAAAACCAAGAACGATATGATGAAGCAATGGCTAGCTATACACAAGCTGCGGCTATTTATGAAGGAACTTGTCCAAACGGGCATCCTCAGTGTGCTGTCATCCTACACGGCATTGGCTTCATCTATAAAACAAATGATGATTACGAAACAGCTCTTTCTTATTACAGAAAAGCTCAAATGATCTATGAGAAATATTTTTTTCCTGGTAATTCGAATTTCATACGCCTTTTGTTATGTATTGCCGAAGTGTACCAATCTCAATGTGATCTTCCTCTCGCCATTGAATCTCTTAAAAATTGTCTCACTACGATACAAAAATACTGTCCTGTTGATGACTCACTTCTTTCAAAAACGTACTTGATGCTAGCTGATGCGTACATGCTTCAAGATGATGTGGAGAAAGCATTGCACTGCTATGAGAAAGGCTTTTCAATTGAAGTTGATGATGATAAAATTGAACACTTTGTCTATTATATTGGCTATCATTTACTCATGACAAGCTGTCTGTTGGAATCGCAAGGAAGTCTTCAACAGGCTGAAAACATGCGCCAGAACGCGTCGATTGTGTTCCAAAAATACGACTCGTACGATTTGTTTAGCCTCGTAGAAAGATTGCTCGATTTGCGTGGTAATGACTACAATAATGATGAAATTAGTCCCTCTCTTCGCGATCTCCATGCGAAAGCATCCAATGATGCACCTGATGTGATCAAAATTCTTCAAGAAGATGACGGGTCACAATCGTGCTCACCGGACGAGGGATACATCGTTAGTCGAATCACATATTATCATGACTCGATGTATCTCTACCAACGATTGCTGATGGATGAGAAGCAGCGAGCATCAGCCGCAACACTTCTTGCATGTAACTACGATAAAAGGCATCAATATGAACCTGCAAGATACTATTATGAAAAAGCACGAAATTTCTATAGACAACTGATGATAATTACGAATGCCGAATTAGAGACGAACAAATTGATAAGCACAATCAACGACATTAGTGCTCGCATCATTCATTTGACAAATTGATCTGTGGCAAGAACCTTTTTCCTGTAACCTAAATCATGTTTTCTGATAAAACCTAAATTTGCTTCAAGATAATAAAATGAATAGATAGAGATAACAAACGCCTTCCTATTCCGGTTTCATTACCAATGTAACAATGTACACTTGCAAGGAGTGATTGAAGACAGGGTGTCGACAGGGCTGTGGGTGTCTGTGTGCGTGTGGATGGGTGTGAGTGTCAGTGGGTGTGTGGCATGGGTGTGCGTGGGTGTCTGGTGTGGGTTATGGGTGTGAGGGTGTGGTATGGATGTGCGTGGGTGTGGGCGCAGGTGTGGAGGGTGTGGGTGTGGGTGGGTGTGGGTGGGTGTGGGTGGGGTGTGGGTGTGGGGTGTGGGGTGAGGTGTGGATAGGGAGTGGGTGTGGGCGTTGGACGTGGGCAAAAATAAGTCCCACATTCACCCCCACCCCACCCACACCCCACAGTCACACACACCCACACCCACCCTAACCCACGCCCACATCTGCACCCACCCACTCACACCTACCCACACTCACCCACACCCACACCGACACCCACACTTACACCCACACCCACACCCACACCTACACCGACACCTGCACCCACACTTACACCCACCCCCACTCCCACACCCACCCACACTCACACCCCACATCCACCCACCCACACCCACACCCACCCACACATCCACACCCTCCCACACCCACATCCACACCCACTCACACCCACATCCCACCCTATAACAGTAACGTTGATTAGAGAGATTGATCAATTGTATTTATAACTGTATGGCTTAGGGTACCTTTTTATAATTCTAGGCGTAGTTCTTGTACACCACTTACGATATGAATACTCCACCTTCATTAATGAAAATCTATTCGACTTTCGCCAATTCGCTTCCTAGAAATTCATCAATTGGCGACAGTTCAGTGGAATTTCACTAAATATATCCCTTGAAAATTCGCCAATTGGCGAAAGTTTAGTGGACTTTCGCCAGTATATCCTCTGGATTTTCGCCAATTATTGGCGAAAGTCTTATTGGCGAAGCTTCGGACCCCCGGTTTTTATTCATCGACTATTTTTAAATACATATATATTCCAGAGATATCTATGGTAATGCGGTAGCGGTATGTATTTTTAAAAACTATTGCAGCAATAGCAGTTGCTTTGTGGGAGGTATTGCAGAATTTCATGAATTTGCACAAGATTCAAGAGTCGAGAAATGTAGCACCTAGAGACTTGATGAATCTAGTTGTTTCATATTAACATCGGTAGTTTAAAACTCTATTCATAGATATTTTCGAAAGAGTTTTTGAATACTATTGCGGCAATAGTGCGAGAGTCCTGTCTCTACCAAAAACGTAGCATCACAGCGGTAGATTCTCAGTCATGATGGACATCTTTGGTAGATTCTATGTTAATGATAAAAAAACGAACATGATATTAGAAACATAGAAGTTTTTATCAAGACTAAAATTAGCACATGCAATGAATAACACTATTTTAACACATTCACGTCAATACTTTATTGACTAATGTAATTGATACTCTATGAAATTGTTCTCATGATATAGATTTGTTCTTTGTAAAACACGTTTTATTCTTTATGTCATTTTTGACGAATAATTATTTTTCTCATTCTCACATATTTTATATCAATAGTCAATTATTTTTGATAACATTCAACATATAAGTATTGATTTAATGATAACCGATTCATCTTCAAGGGTTACAATAATTAATATCAATGATGAAATTAAATTTCACTTATCATGAAAGAAAAAACAGTGTTCTTATTAAGGCCCTCTCCACTCAAAAATCGATCTCAGCTCAGGTACGTTCAAATGGGTTGAGATTTGGGGCATCTGTTGGGGCTGATTTGAGGAGGCTGTGGTAAAATTTTCAGTTCGATACCCTGATGTTTGACAGAGATATGAACCAAACAAGGGTCAAAAATAGCTCATTTTCGTTCCAAGATTTCTCAGTCCAAGCTCATGCTATATGTTAATTTTTTTTTCATTAGAAAGAGCATGTCAAGATGCGGGGCACCACAGAGTCCTTTTTTTAAATTCTTATTTTTTTAGCGAAGAAAGGGGATCACAATTTTAATGACTCAAAAACCGCGCCAAAAATGAGTGTCTAATTACATAAACATCTATATATATAATAAAAAACAAAGCTTAATCAAAAAAAGAACTCTGTGGTGCCCTGCATCTTGACATGCTCTTTCAGACAAAAAAAAATTATATGTATTGAATGACACTGGGCCGAGTAATCTTGGAAGCAAAATCAAAAAATCATAAACAGAGAAAAAACGAAAAACATGTTTTTTTTTTTTTTAAATAAGCATATTTTTCAAGAAGAGGTCAATGAAAATCATCGAAAATCTTGGCCAAAAAAGAGATACCAAAGAAAAACCAATGTTGTTTCTGAAAGATCTGAAGACCGGTTATCTTCCCATGCATTTATCTCAATTTCGAAAATTCTGACGAAAATCGACTTTTTTTGAGTGGGGGGAGGGGCCTTAAATATCAATCAGATTTTGAAGATTAATTTTTCTATTTGATTTTGTTTTCATTAGTTCATCATTTACTGACAACAAACTCATTTAAATCAAAATAGAGAAAACAAAAAACATGTAGAAAAAGTAAAAAATTATATATAAAGATAACAAAAAAAATGCTCCATGTCACGTCATTTATTCTAGGTGATCATCATCGTCATTGAACAAGAAAAAAAAAGAATTAAATATTTTCTTTACAATTTTCAATATTTTATTTCTATATCATCAATCATCAAAAATAAAAATTTAATAGAAAGAAATAATTGAATTTAGTTAAAGATGTTATTAAATAGTTATGTGAATAAATATCTAATAATTATTTTCATCATTATCAATAAAACATCAAGTACAGGTAAAAACTTATAATTATATTAATAAGGCGTTCAACGTCTTTTTTTTTGATAGAAACGATTCTTAACAATAAACAAAATATTTTTAATATAAAAAAAGAAAAAGTTTTTTTGTCTTCTTTTTTAAAATTGAAGCAAAATAAAATAAATATTTTAAGAATAAGATTTCGAAATAATAGAATTGTTTTCGTTCATATCTATTTTAATATATAGTTTTAGTATTAGAGGTAATCATCTTTGATATTATTCTGTTTCATCACACAATAAATTACTTTCTTTATGTAAAAGTTTTTGAAGATCAAGATAACACTATTTATATCTAATCTATTCTGATTAAAACAAAACGAAAGAATTATGCACAATAAATTTCAATTCTTATTTGAACATTTAAATATTTTATAGAATATCTAATGTAAAGAAAAAAAAATCGAGTCATTCGTTATCCTATAACTTTATGTAAGGTTGTATGAAGATTAAATCTATTGAAAAATGAATAGAGTTTTTTTTACTATACTTTAAAACATGTTTAGATAAAATAAATAAATACTTAATCGAATGATAACTAAAAACGAAATGAAAAGAATATGAAATTGCATGATTATCAATTATTCGCAGAATAATTATCTATATATATTGATTTCGATATTTATAGAAATTTATACAAAACACTAGTGATCGAATATTTTATCCAAATTATCTCAACAATTTTCTCTATACTATTCATCCAATAATTCATTGATAGACTTATAATCAAATAAATTTATTACTCATTCAAATATAAATAAACAATATCAAGAAATAAAAACAGAAAAAAAAACCATTTTTATTTCTTTCTACTTAACACTTATTTACATAAAATTGTTATCATAATAACAATTTTAATTCTATTCAATATTATTTCATGTTTTCATTTTATATTTAAGATAAAAAATAAGATAAAAATAGATCTTCAGTTATATCGTCGCTATATGCCATAAATATTAAAACTAAATTAATTATTTATTATAGTTTCAAACTTTCATTTTGCATTTTTTCTTCAATGTCAATCTTAATATTCTTCTTCATTTCTAGTTCTTTCTTACAATCAACCAAAATTCTCTTCAAATGCGTCATGGAATCCAAATGCCATTAAATTTGCAGATATCAATACGGTTGGCTCATTTCCTTGGAATGTTTTTGTCAATATCAACAACACTGTTTATGTGACTGCTACTAATCTTCATGAAGTTAAAGTATGGTCAGAAGGAAGAATCATTCCGACAACAATCATCTCTAATGGTTTGTCTTCTCCATTAAGTCTCTTTGTCACAATTAATGGTGATATCTATGTTGGCAATAGTAAAAATGGTCGAGTGGACATGTGGACACAAAATACTACAGATAGTATTCCAGCAATGTATGTCCGTAGTCCTTGTTTCAGTCTCTTTGTTGATATCAAAAATACTCTTTATTGTTCTCTTCAAACTCTTCATCAAGTCATCAAAAGATCACTGAACAGTATTTCAAATGTGACAACAATTGCTGCAGGCAATGGATCTGCTGGATCAGCATCAAATATGCTTTCTAGTCCTCGAGGAATCTTTGTTGATACTAAATTTAACTTGTATGTAGCAGATTGTGTGAACAATAGAATTCAATGTTTTCAAGTAAGAGAATTGAATGGAAAAACAGTAGCTGGAAATGGAGCACCATCAACAATTACACTTTCGTGTCCAAGTGGAATCGTACTTGATGGTGATGGTAATCTATTCATTGTAGATAAAGATAATCATCGTATAATTGAATCGGGAGAAAATGGTTTTCGATGTGTAGTTGGTTGTCATGGAAAAGGTTCAGCACCTAATCAATTATCAAACCCAACGTCCCTTAGTTTCGATAGTTACGGAAACATATTTGTCACGGATCGTGGAAATAGTCGAATTCAAAAATTTTTTTTATCAATTTATTCCTGTGGTAAGTACAAAGATATGTAGTAAAATTCAAAAAAAGAAAACAAAAAATAAGTTGAGAAAAATGAATTATCATAATTTGTCAAATTGAAAAGAAACTTTCATTTAAAGAGAAATGCCTTTTAATTTGAATATAATTTGATATTCATAATAAAAAATGCTAGAAAACAAGTTGACAAAATATCTTTGTATAGAATAATGAGTTAGATAAATTAGTTTGAGAAAATTGAGAATGAATAAAAAGAATATTCTGATCGAAAATGTGTATAATTTTTAAAATCTTTTATTTTTCTCATTTTGAAAGATGATCAACAAAAAAAAAAAAATAAGAAACTAAAAACACTGAAATTGCGAAAGAAAATAAGACGTCCATATCATTCGTATATGTCAACAAACGGAAAGAGCAAAAAAATGTGTTAATGTATACTGGCATCACATTATAATATAACAGATGAAAGAAATATAGTCAGACAATTTTATAATTTGGCCAAGAGAAAGGTCATGACACCAGAATTCTGCGAAATCTCTAGAAATTTCGGCATTAGTTATTCGAGCCCAAAGTAATCAAACAGCCACTAGAGAGTATATATACTATTTGTGGCTTAAGTCCTAGTCATTCTTGTTACTGTAAATATGCCGATTTCTCATTGTTTACCTACCAAATATTCCGTTGATGGGACCTATTTAAATTGACCTAGTTAGAGTTGAAAAATTGTCTCTGTAAAAAAGAAATTTAGTTCAGCTCCATTCCTAGTATGTTTGATACTTACCATTCGATGAAAAAGTTACGAGCGAAAAACATAATATAGCTATATCTCTCTTCTGTACTTCTATCCTTAGGTCAACACAATCAACGTAAAACTAGGATCCATAAGTATTATTCAGGATCGTCCTTCATTGAGTCGTATAGAGCTTGACAAGGGCTATCAAATAGTATATAGAACAGATCAAAACAATTACTGGTAGCTTCACATTAATAAAACAGCAGAGTTTTGTCAGATAAAAGTCTTGAAGCAACCATTGCTGCGCTGAATCAAGCCAAATAGGCGATGTAAATGGATGGATTTAGTTTTATTAGATTGAATTCATGAGTATCTACCCATTAGACACCATCAAACCATATCTAGTCATGGTTTAGGAGTAGTTTTGTAATACTGCGTGATTTCACAGCGAAAACGGCACATCTACGTGCCATTTTATAGAAGTATCATAATAGTCTGTGAGATGTTCTATCTTAATTCATGAAAGTCAGCGTTTAGCAGTCAATTGAAAGATATGAAAAAACAATGGTGAACGTGTTTCAACATTAGTTGCAGAAACTGCCTGTAAACGAACTCGATTACAGTACGTTAACAACGTTCTATAAATGGATGAGTATAATTTTTGTGTAATCTATCCGTAATTATACTGTAAATATACTACCGTACTACGAAAATTTACGCATTGTTGCAAAGCATTCGTATCGTATCCGGATTACTACCGTTTTGTTCGACCTGGGTACACATACTTCTAAAGAGAAAATTATACGAGTTTCTAACTCTTCCTTTAGTTTTATCGATTCCTATAATTTTTAGATATAATTTAAACAATCTCAAGATACACAAGTCTATTAAACTACCAACTCTAGATATTGTTATCAAGATAACACTGATACATTACACGACAATAAATGAAAAGATAGAATAATGCTCGTTAACTTTCATATCTTCTATATCTATGACATTTCTATTAGCTTATTCGGAAACTTTTGAATATTTGGACATTCAAGAGTATAATGAAAGTTCAAAAAAATGTTTTCAAAAATTGATGTAGTTTTCAGAAAAGTTCATCGAATGCATCTTGCCAGATGTATAACATGTATTCTAAAACAATCATCATTCACTTTGAACGAATTGATTCTAACGCCTATTGTTATTCGGTGATGTATGTATAATAAGAAAGTTAGATATCTTCATTGTTTAAGCTTTCAATAATTGTGCTCATCCAATGGAATGTACTGAGTTTTTGGAATCGAATAGACTTCTCAAAATTTATGTCAGAATCGATTGTATCGTATGAAATTTATTCAACAAACTTCTAAGATGTACAAGAAATCCAGCAAATCCATGAAGTTCGCTGCGGAAGCGGTTAATTTCGGACGTAGAGAATTCCGTACTTTAGTGTTTTAGGATTTCTAAGAACTCATGATTCAAGATTTGTGTATTAGACAGAAGTTTACGAATCAGTTTTGGGTCTTGAATTGATTTTCGAAATGTTCAACATGGCAGAATAGGATGAATGCTCACTATCTAAAATTATTTCGATTGTTTTTCATTGACTAGAGACTTCATCAGCTATCCAGTCGATTTATTCATCAGCTCTGACTATAAATAGTTCCATGTATTCTCGTGACAATTGTCGATTATCAATGTACTTCTATGAAGCCATACAAATGAATACAGACGAAGCTGGCTGTTATACTTTTGAAAGCAATAGCAACATCGGTACATACAGATATATCTACAAGAACAATTTCAATCCGTTTAATCTGTCCATGAATTTACTGTTAGCTGTCAATAAATCACATAATTTCACAATGGAACTTCAGGCCGATACTACATATGTTTTGGTTATGACAACGTCTTCTCCCAATGTGACAGGAACATTTTCGATCATTGTATCTGGTTCAACGAACGTCAGTCTCGAGCGCATTAGTAAGTATAGCGTCTGTTTAATAATTAATTAGCCAAGAAACACATTACAGAAAATATTTATAAGCTAAATTTTCATACTAAATCCACAAAAGGCTTGAAAACATCACGTATCATATAGTAAAATATTTCCGGAGACAGTCTTCTAAGGATGTTATCTTAATATTCATAATATGCCAGTTTGCTTATAAATGTTAAAATGTTTGTAGACTAAAACTATTATATATTGTAATCATCGAAATCAAATTATCGTGACTCTAACTCTTTCAATATAGCTTGCCACGATTTATTCTTACTTGTTTCTCTATTCATTATTGACCGATTTTTGAAGATCCTGTAGGTCTTTCTTAATGACTAATATTCTCCTTCTTGTATAATCATTCATAACACAACTGCTCAAGCGCTAGTTCTGCAGTTATGCTATATATATTGTTCGTGGTCAGATATATTATTTCCGGAATAGTCGATCACGGCTTTCATAAGTTCATTTATTTGATTAGTACTAATCTTATAATAGTATGACCTATTATCTGGAAGGATACGTCATACGAAATAGGAAGAGATTATTTTTTTACCTACTAAAACTAATCTATTATATCGGATCTTTTCTATCGTGAGTTTTTCAAACTAAGCATGTTCAAATGTCATACAAACTCGCACTTTTCTTTCGTTCTACTGGAGTCGTATTTCTGATGTGCGTGCACAAACAATCTATATTAAAAAAATTAATCAAGTACCCGAAGAATTAGAATTATACAGGAATCTGTTATGCAAATTGTAAAAAATCAATTTGTTTCATAGAAAAGCCGATTGAATTCAATCAGTTTCTCTCTGAAAAAAAAACGATTGATTTTTGTGATTCCATGACATCTATACTATCAAAAACCGTGTCGAATGTAGAGGATGTGTGTTTAACGTCCGAAACACAAGAAACTCTTAGGTGGTCATTCAGAACTATTCGAAACAGTTTTGATATAGATTAAACAATTCGATTCTTAATGCTACATATAGATATGGTATTATATCTGGCGTTACACATCGATTTTGGCTCACAATTAGGTACAATTGCCTAAAATGCATTATAAAATCTCATCTTTTGGTGAACCAATGTTGATGAAAATCACATTTGAAAAAATTGAAGAGAAATGCTATTTTTTTTATAGAGAAGACAATTATACAATTCTTGTAGTATGGTCACGAAGCAGCTTATTGTTTTGAAGAAGAATAATTTGAGATTGTAAGGTCGATTATTTCGATATATAGTGTTTTTCAAACTTGAGTAATTCTAACGTTTCTTACCGAGAAAAGACCAACACCATATATTTCCAACTGTTTTGTAGAACTGAAAAGAACGTCTCGATTTCAGTAATGAAAAATCAGTTTGATCCAGTCTCAGAAATGATTCACTATCAATACAAAATAGTTTCTATATGTGGGTTCAGCTGTGCAAGAGATCCACAGTGACCACCACAGAAATGTACACAGCACTGTGCAGACTTGTATTCAGCGAAGCGCTTGTTCTTTTTTGCAAACCGGATCCTTTAGAGAACAATGTCTCCAGACTAGTCCGTGAAGGATTGTCTAATAGATGGAATTGGAGGGTCGATCTTCTGCGCTGGTAATATCTAATATTAACGTTATAATGCTGATTGATATGTTAGGTTGACAACAAAGTTCTTGCGTTTTTTTTGAAAATTTTCTAAAACATTCGAGAAAGTTCTAGAAGTTTCAATACTAGGGGTATATAAAGGGAGTGTGAACATCTTTCGAATTATAATAAAGTCATCGATATGGACGCTGATCATGAACTGAAAATGAATCTTTCTCGTAGAGAGATTCGAGTGCTTTTACTTCATGAATTTCGTCTGGGTCACAAAGCAATGGAAGCAGCCAACAACATATGCAGCACGATGGGCGAGGATGTGCTCTCTATTCGAACGGCACAACAATGGTTCAATCGCTTTAAGAACGGTAACTTAGAACTCGACGATTTACCTCGACCCAGTAGACCACTGGAAGTGGATGTGAATCTCTTAAAGCAGCTTATCGAACAAGATCCTCGATTGACTTCACGGTGTTTAGCAGAGCAGCTTGGGTGCTCTCATACTGCGGTGGAAAAACATCTGAACGAATTAGGCAAAACATGGAGATATGGAGTTTGGATACCCCATGAGTTATCACCACATCAACTTCAATACAGGGTTGATGCTTGTATGGATTTAATGACATATCACCGCAACTATCAATGGCTCTGCAATCTTATCACCGGTGATGAGAAGTGGGTGTTGTATATTAACTACACGCACAGACACCAGTGGCTGAGCGCTGGTCCAACAGGAGTAGCAACGCCTAAGACTGATCCGCATCCCAAGAAGGTGTTGCTGAGCGGTTGGTGAGGTGTCAATGGAATTGTTCACTGGGAAGTTCTTCCAAATGGTTGCACCATGACTGCTGATCTCTATTGTCAGCAATTGGACCGGGTTGCCGAAAAACTCAAGGGAAAGCAGGATCGAATTTACTATTTGCATGATAACGCAAGACCCCATGTTGCAAAGTCGACCTGCGAAAAATTATTGAAGCTTGGATGGATTACCATTCCTCATCCACCTTATTCTTCTGTCTTGGCTCCAACGAACTACCATTTGTTTCGTTCTCTTTCTCATCATTTGTTTGAGAAAAAGTTCGACGACGAGAACGACGTGAAAATGGATATCGCCAACTTCTCTAGTCAAAAGTCCCAGGACTTCTACGAACGCGGGATCCTATCTCTGCTAGAGCGTTGGCGACAAGTCATAGATAGTAGCGGTGCATATATAATTGAAAGCTAGTTGTACTGTTGAAGTTAAAAAATAAAATAAAAAAATTTTGAAAAAAACGCAAAAACTTTGTTGCCAACCTAATAGTTAGAACGATGAGCAAAGAATGGCACTACTGGATTCACCGTTAAAAAATCGTATACACAGCTCTGTTTCTCCTCATCATCTTATAACACTAGATGATAATATATAATAAACATCTAAGCTACCTAATGATATTGTTTTGGATATGAACAAGTTAATGTTCGGTTATATGCGGGAAGAGTCTGACCATTGTGTTTTTGAATAAAAAAAAATGTGATAATGTGGTATGATTCTTATTCACCTGACTATAAGCTGACTTCAAAACTCTCTAGCTGTTTTCTTTTCCGTCAAGAAGATACGCATTTGGAAAGTTGGTGATAATAAGCTTTTGACAATCGATGAACGACAAATAGCCACAGAAAATCAAAGCATAGATCAATTAAGTAAACTTTTTTTTAATAAGTAGAGTAACTCTTCATGCAGATCCAGGAAAAGTTGCAGTTAAGCTGGCGTATAGTTGCTCGAAATATGAGGTTTTGAAGAGACATTGAATGACGACTGTATTTATTGAGACTTTTCGTACGAGTTCGATAAAATTCTTGCCTGTATAACATATCTTAAATGAGTGAAATCGAAGAGTCTAATGATCAACTTGGTCGTGGTTTAATTAAAATGGCTATTATTGCTTTTCTTCATTTCGTCAGTAAAAACTGAGTTCATTCCTTAAGAGTTATTAAAAAATATGAATTCGTCAAAAAAGAAAACCATGTTCAACATCATTTAGACTGATTAATCCAAGTTATGAATTCTACTTTATTTTTCTCTTTGTTGAACAGACACTACATCTGTTGTCCAGACGAAGTATACATCATCGCTGACTCCAAATAGCAAAACGTATTCTCGTGATAATTGTCGATCATCAAAATACTTCTATCAAACTATACAAATCAACGTAGTTACAAGTGGCTATTATAGTCTTAAGAGCGATAGTAGTATCGATATGTACGGTTATATATACAATAACACATTCGATCCCTTCAAACCATCGATCAATTTACTCTCAAAGGATGATGATAAATGCGGTTCGTGTCAATTTGGTCTCACAATCCATCTTCAAGCCAATATTACGTACGTACTGATTGCAACAACGCATGATTCAAATGTGATAGGAGCATTTTCGATTATTGTATCTGGTCCAATGACCGTCAATCTCGAACAGATAAGTAAGTATATCTACTGTTTAGCGGCTAGTCAATGTACAAGCACAGTACACAAAATAAATCTTTGTCATTACAATTTTCATTTTTTTACCAGCAAAAACCCTTCGTAATTCCATAATTGCTGTAGAACAATATTCGAAAACTATGATACATCTTTGCCATCGATTTATGAAATTGTTACACATTTGCTTCTAGTGATTGATGTTCTCCTTCTTAGGTTTTCGGAACCATTCGAATGATTTACTTAAGAGAATTCTTCGAATTTCACTGATTTAGTTGGCACTAATTAACTATTACTACGTTGTGAATATATTTTTGTTATTGGTTATATATAGTTTTCGAAGTAGTAGACAGTGATTTGAAAAGATTTGGCTAATTAGTGAAAGTAGAATTTGCACAAACGCTGACGAAATATTTACTTTGATTCCTGATCATTTTTTAAAAGAATGAGCCAACGCATAAAACCATGTACCACAAGAGATAGGATTAAATTTTGGCTTTCACATAGTTTCGCAACTCTCATTTCTCGAGAATTTATGTCAATACGAATTTCGATAAGCATTATTTTCGAAAACATGATCATTTTGTTTTCTGCAGTTGTGGAATATCTAAAGAATTCTTCAGTAATTTTTTCTCCTGAACTTATTTGCAGTTTGACAGAGGACAGATATAATACGTTTCTCTTTCTCTTAATTACTTTATATTTATGCATCTTTTACTGTAATTAATTGACAAGTCTTTCCGACACACTTCTAATTTTTGCCAAAACCTTCTCAACATTATCGAATTGTCCTAGATCTCGTTTTATCGAAATTTGTTCTATTCATGTGCAAAAAAACAGAATTTGCCTCGAATTTCGGCGATATGTCTACAGACCTCGAAATCATGTAATTTTGTGTGTAGATTTTTGCTTATAACTAAAACTACTCAGATCAACTAACTATGGTAGTAGATAGTACATTTATTACTTCTTCACATGAGACCTTCTGCAACTCTGTACGATAAATTTTTTTTAGCTATAAATTCTGACAATTGTCGTCTCGGTGATCGATGTAACTTTTATGTCAGAACCATTGGTTTAACTCTCGATGACATTTTGCGCGAAGAGATTCAACCGAATATGACATTGGTCAATCAATCATTCTCGGTAACAATGAGCGCAACTATGACGATGTTCATGTTCATTGCCAGCCTAATAAACAGCATTCTCGCTTTCTTAACATTTCATAATCAAGATGCACGAAAAGTGGGTTGTGGAATGTACCTTCTTGCATCATCAATTACTTCACTTCTCACAATCAGCATGTTCACAATCAAATTTTGGTTTCTTGTACTCACTCAAATAAATCTATCCACTAGTCTTTCTGTTCTTCGTGGAGGATGTAAGTTTCTCGAGCCTCTCCTTAAATTTTTCTCATATGTGGACAACTGGCTTCATGCTTGTGTGGCCATTGAACGAGCAGTGATTGCTTTCAAAGGAATCAATTTCGACAAAAAGAAGAGCAAACATATTGCACAATGGATAATTATATTCTTACCACTTTGTATTATAGGTACGATTATTCATGAGCTCCTCTATCGTCAATTGTTTAACAGCAAAGGAGAGCATCCTATTTGGTGTGTGACTCGTTATTCTCGCTTTGTTCAAGATTACAACACGGGCATTTTATTTTTTCACTTTCTTGCACCCTTCTTTGCCAATCTCTTCTCTACATTGTTAATCATCTTTAGAGCTGTCCGTCGTCGGTCAGTACTTCGCACTGGACAAAGTCATAGAGAATATGTTCATGAACAGTTAAGTGAGCACAAACAATTGGTAATCAGTCCCGTACTTCTCGTCATTCTATCATTGCCTCGTCTTATCATCTCATTGGTGTCTGGATGTGTGAAAGCATCTCGTCATCCATGGCTGTATCTAGCGGGTTATTTCATTTCGTTCATTCCATCTGTTCTTGTCTTTGTTGTATTTGTTTTACCATCAAATTTGTACAAGAGACAATTCAAAGAGTCCATGATAAGTTGGCAACGACGAATTCATCGAAAATGAACATTTGCTTTGACTCTCATGCTACTTTTGTTTGTCTTTCTTCAATGTGATTGCGATTGAAAAAAAAAATATACAAGCAATGCTTCGTTGGCTCTCGTTTGTCTTCTCACCGAAAGAAAAATCATATATTTGCTTTTATTGTTCGTGTGATAGTGTGTATAAACTCAACTCTTTCATGAGTTTTTGATGCAAGAAAACTTCATATAATAGTCTCAGTAATTTATGTATTCAGTAAGAAACTAGGTTTACACTTAAATATAAATAAGAGGGTGTGGATGTGGTTGTAAATGAGCGACAATCACACCCACACCCACCCTTGTCTCCATCATAAAACTTATAGTTTTGTGTGTGGGTGGGTGTGGGGTGTGGGGTGTGGGTGTGGGTGGGTGTGGGTGGGTGTGGGTGGGTGGGTGTGGGTGTGGGGTGTGGTGGGTGTGGATGTGGGTGTGGGTGTGGGGGCGTGGGTGTGGGGTATGGTGTGGGTGTGGAGTGTGGGTATGGGTGTGGGTGTGGAACTTTTGTTCATCTCCTATCCACACCCAGCCACTCCCACACCCACACCCACACCCACACCGACACCCACACCCACACCCACACCGACACCCACACCCACACCCACACCGACACCGACACCCACACCCACGTCCACACCCACACACCCCATACTCATACCCCACACCCACACCCTACACCCCGCACACCCACACTCATACTCCACAGCCACATTTACACAGCCACATCCACACTCACACCCACACCACCCAACCTAGCCACAGCCACACTCCATACCCACATCCACACCCACTCGCACCCACACCCGCATCCACACATTCGCACCCACATCCACACCCACCCGCACTCACATCACCCATACCACAGTCACACCCACACCCCACACTACACTCATATAGCTGGTGGATTATTCGCACAGCTTGAGCACTTTTGATATTTCTATAGAAATTTTTGTTGAAAATCGGATTTTGGTAAAGAAAGCTATTAAGCTCTCTATACTCCTTAAATATACTCTTATCTTTCAGCCAATGCTATATAGCAAATTTCGATTATTGAGGAGATTATCTGTTGCTGGAGACAGTACTGCAGAAGTCCATAAAAGGGTTGAAAATGATGTATTTTCGTGTGATATCACGTCCAAAACTAGGTGAGGCTAAGCCTCAATTGGCTAAGATCAGGTGAGGCTCGAGCCTCTGAGCCTCAGTGGCTCCGCCGCCCTTATTTTATTGCATTGCATTTTTGAATTTTCATGCGTTGTAATGTATTGCAAACAAATAATGGTAAAATTTGAAATAATTCACTAAACAACAATGAATTATCGGACCGTTTTTTTTCATTTTTTAGAGAATAATGCGTTAAAATGCATGAAATAGGTTGCATTATCATTACATTACGATCATTATTTAAGAAAAATAATCTCCATTATTTTGCATTATCGGTTACATAGGCTAAGGGAAGAATCAATGGGCTAAGGATAGAAATGAGGATTTAGATACAGAAATCAGGGGTTAAGAATAGAATTTAGTGGTTAAGGATAGATTTAAGATTTAAGGGATTAAGGATAGAAATAAGAGCCTAGAGATAAAACTGATCAGCGGTACTAGACTAAGAGTGTCGAATGAACTGATTCTTAGGAGGCTAGAATAATTTTTTGAAAGAAAAAGTAAGGTCGAGATAAAACCAGATTGTGCTTGAACCTTAAAAGGTTCTTAAAATAGTACCCAAATCTAGAACCTTTTAAGGTTCAGTATAACACGGTTTTTTAGTGAGCACAGCATAAGTCGAAGTATGGTTGATATACCCAAGTGCTCCGTTAAAGTCTAACAAAAATGTAAGTATAAATCAAATAGAAAAAGTATTTGGGTGTATCAACTATACTCCGACTTGTGCTGTACTGGCCACGATTTATCTATATTGAAATATTTAGAACGTTTGGTAAAGAAGTTACTGAGAAACAGAATAAAATGATGTAATCGTTATATGATAAGCAATATAGATAAACGGATAAAACAAGGTTATTATAGGAAAAAAACCGCATTTTATATCAATAAAACGTTCCGTAATGAACACGTTTTCGAATCGCTTGTTTGCGTTTATAGTGGAAAAACTGCGTTCGAAAAACTGCGTTTACGTTCTAGCGAAAACATGTGAGCTGATAAAATAAAGCGTTCAAAAGCATATTTTTATAATCTTTTCTTTCGTGCGAAATATTTGAAACAGAAAGTAGATAAAATGTGAGATTCAAAAGCATAATGTATTGGCCAGTGTGCATGAAAAAGCGATGAGAGACAATGGAATAAAATATGATTTTTAGCACAGCACAGCAAAAGTTATCTTGAAAAAGCATTTATATTTCCGGAGAACAAAAATAATTTGTGAGAAAAATTGATAAAAGATTCAATATTCAAATCATAGTGTAACTGCTTCTATCCATGATTGAAACTGATAGGACCAGGACCACCTACAATTATTGAAAATGGTCCTGTTGTATAGAGTGAATATGTTGTCACAACCAAAATATACTTTGTTACAGTATTAAAAAACATGTAAAACATGAATTGATGATCACCGCCACTACCAGCATCTGATGATATTAAATTTTGAGATATAACAGAAGAGTTGAAACTGTTATTGTATACATAGCCATATGTATCCATGCTACTGTTGCACCTAATAATATAATATCCAGACATGGACACATTGAGCTGAATGGCTTCATAATAATACACTGAACTTAGGCAAATCCCTATGTGACAGTATGTTTCACTCGAATTAGTCAAGGCTGATGAGTAATATGATTGCACGGCCATTGAATTGTCTAGGCAGGGAAAAATAAAAATATCAATGTTGATAATTTAAACAGAATAGATATTTGAGAAACAGACTTCAATTTTCTTTCTCTGACTTTCTCATGATTACTAGCGTCATTTGTTGAATCACCAGGTTCGGCATGAAGACGAGCTAAGTTTTTGTCTTGAATGGATTATGAATCATGAAACTTCGTTAAATCTAAGGAGAACGAGCTCCCTCAGTATTTTACGACCTCTTCGTTAAGACTTGATTTTTTTTAAAAATATTCATCCTTTCATTGTCTATAAGAATCTATATATCATATGATCAGATGTCACAGACAAACTGGACATGTCGGTATTTTAGTGATATTTCTTTTAATGTTTGTTTGTTCAGACATAGTTTTTTTTGTATAAAGACTCATCTTTGAATGCTCTACAAAATGATATGGTTTTTTTTATCTATGTAAACAACCTTTGCCATTTTCTAAGAAGTACTTAAAACGACCAGTTCAAGATAAATAATTTTATAAAACAGCGTCTTATCGAATTTGTTTTCAATGCACGTTTCAATTCTTCGATAAGAGCGTCTTTCGATGTTACATTCTTCCAATTGATGGATTGAAAAAATTCGTTTTAAATACAATAGCCCAATGCGTTTAAATCTGAACTATTTGATAACCAATTATCCTTGTAGATGAAACAGGATAAGTTACTGGCGACATTGTTATGTTAAGTATTATATTTGAGATTCCATACTGTCTTGTTTGGAATTTCCGTTTTTTTTTCGAACAACTCAATTTCATATTTAACTATTAAAGGAAGAATATTTTGGTTGTATTGAACATCACCTAATCTTTCTTAGCCACAAATAACTAGCACGATTATTTCTATGGAACAGGCACTTAATCATATCATAACCTCGTGAAGATACTTTCGTTGCCTTTGACTTTCATCTCTTTCATTCGCTTCATCAGGAATGACCGCCCATACCTGTTCATTTTGTGAATCATACATCCCATCAATGTCGAACATTTTCTTGTCTGAAAGTAAAATTCACGTCGTGTCCTCTTTTTGAAAATTATTACACATCCAACTTAACTGGAGTTGATAACTGAATAGAATTGGTGATACGACTCGTCTTGCATCCTCTTTTTCTAGTATTAAGTGTCAAAGACCCATTTAAATCGTGAAGGATCTTGATTGGACCATTACCACTTTCGTATTTACAAAAACCACTTTTTGTAGACTTTTACTGTTCATTCTATCACAAACACAAGAAACATTTGAATGCAATATGATATATAGATTGTTGTAGAAAAAGAAAAGATCAATGTTAAAAATAATCAAGTCTGAACAAATGAATATTAATGAAGATGTCAGCAAATTAGTGGAAGGCTCATTTGCCCCGTGAGACCCGATATAATAAATTCTTACTTTTTATAGCTATTCGAGCAAAATTAGCCGGTGCTGGGCCAATTACAACGATTGAGAATGATCCAATTTGACTTCGATCCACTGTTGTTGCGACCACAATATACCGTATGAAAGTTTGAAGATATCTTCTCAAGTGAAATTGTTGATTCCCAGCCCCTCCATAATTATATTCGACTACATTTACTAATGGAAAATCAGGATCAAAGTTGTTCTCATATAAATAGCCAATTATATTCATGTAACTCTGGGACACAATACTATAATTTCCAGGCATAGATACATTAAGTTGAATAGCTTGATAATAATATAGTGAGCCCAAATCAGCGCCTGGCCTCCAGTACTTTTTACTTGAGTTAGTCAAGGCAGAAGAGTATCGTGATAGCACTCTCAGTGAATTACCTATGCATAAAGAAATAAAAATGGCAATCTTGATAATTTAGATAGAAATCAAAGGATAATTAACAGTTTCAATATTTTTGATTTCACGAAATTGGAATCAAGGAAAACTTCGAAATCTAACTTGAGAAGGTTTCGTGCCTTGTGGAAAAAAATCATATATAATGTGGGAGAACATATGCTAGAAAGATTTTCCTACGAATTTGAGTGTCTTTTTTCCTTATAGTTCTGTAGATAGTTTTCATTGTTTCATGTATTTTATTTATGGTTTTAAGACGTTCATTAATATATTTATCCCAACCGTAACAAATTCAATGCTTTGTGATTTGAAGTACAGTTTAAGACATGATGGGGATACAATGCTATATATTAATACGGCTTTTGTTTTAGAAACAATTACATATAGTATCAGATCATCGAAGAATTTCTCAAGCTGTTTTAGTACTACTGCTGCTCTCTGTTGAAACTCTGTGATATTCCCAGAAAACTTTTGTCAAGTGATTCATTGAGAATGAGAGCCAAATCGTCAGCAAATAAGTGAAGCACTATATTGTGAAAGTACGGTGGTAGAAAGTGCATATTTCAATCATATAGATTTGTAATGAGAAATGGAATCTACGTGCTATCGAATGTCGATAAGAAATGGACAAAAATTGCCAATGAAGGTATATTATTAGCAGCATGCTTCACTCTCAGTTCTTCTATAAATGATATGATTCTGGTTTGTAATCTTCTACCTGGAGAGAAACCTGACTGTTCGTCAATGTATATATTACTATTTTTACACTACAGAAGAATATTGTTATAAACAATTCATTCTAAAAATTTCCTTAAATTCGGAAGTAATAATATTGACTGTATTCGATCCGGAGAGGGATATATCCCTTCTTTAAGAATGCATACTATTTTAGCATGCTTCGCAGCGGTGAAGGTTTTTATCTAGTCTAATCCGGTAGACCTTGCCACATTGATCAGAGATATCATATTTCTATTGTAGTTTGATCTAAAAATCCCAGTTGCTTTTGAAAAGAATGTAATTAAAATATTGTGTTATACAATTGAAAAAAGTGTATTTGGAAGTTCTAACGGATGGTCCATAATAAATGACCACACTTTGCATTTCATATTGTAACCTCTAAATGCGTTTTATTAAACGAACAGAAAACACCACAAGATGCAGTGTGAAAACCTCTACAATCTACAAAATATATTTTAATTGTGTACTTTTTGTTTTTAAAAAAAGCAAAAGTACACAGTTAAAATAAGCTTTACTTTGCAGACTGTAGAACTTTTCACGCTGCATCTTGTGACATATTTCTTGCTTTGTATTTAGAGATTAAAATATGAAATGCAAAGCGCAGACATTTATGAATAGTCGACTGCTCATTTGGATCTGATAGAGGCAGACTCGACTTACACCTATAATCCATTCAACACATCTTGAATTTGGCATCAAAATGATCAGTAGCTCATGATCTTTCGTCTATCGTTTCACAATAGTGAAATTCTGAATATCATTGATTACTTCTTCAGCAGTTTCACTGAATTAGTCTTTCAAAAATCTATGGAAAGCTCTGTTCGATCAAAATTGAGGATGAAATATATTGAAGTCTTACTTGATACATTCATTCGAGCAAAATTAACCAATGCTGGACCCATTGTAAAGATTGAGAATGACCCTATTACATTATCATGTTTTGTTGTTGCAATCAAAATGTACTTGGTCAAAGTGTAAAGAAAAAATTTAGATCCAACTACACAATTGCTACCATACCGCGAATCGTAGTTGAGCAAATTGAAATTTGGAAAAACAGGATCAAAAGTATTATTATACATATAGGTATATATATCGATGCTGCTATGACACAGAATGTTATAAAATCCAGAAATAGATGCATTGGGCTGAATGGCTTCATAATGATACAGTGAGCTTGAACAACTACCACTGGGGCAATACACTTCACTAGATCTGGTCAAGACTGATGAGTATTGCGATTCAACGACCATTGAATTACCTAGTCAAAGAAAAATAAAAACACCAGTCTTAATAATTTAATAGTAATATTGTTAAATGAAATATAACTAAGTAATGAAAAAGCAAGAAATACTACTATCGAAATTTTAAAAGAAG
>CAJNOP010000897.1:19410-29722 GCA_905250075.1 Rotaria sp. Silwood1 | reverse complement strand
AATCTTGTTATGCAGAGAATCTTTAGGGTATGGCTGATAAAAATCATAAAGTTACAAACTTCTTCAGCATAGGAAGAACTAGAAAACAGAAATCTTGTTTCATCAAACGAATGAGAACATGTTTTCATTTACAAAGCAATAAAACGACAAAAAATAGTGGCAATAATGAGTTTTTTGGTTTTCATAAACTTTATAGTTACCTTTTTTCATTGTTGACACGGTTGAAGTGCTTTCTTGTGTTGCTGTTTCGTATATCAAATGAATAAACTTTAATATTCATACAATAGCAAAGATAACCTTACTTGATAGTGCAGCTCGATTATTTTTTGACCAAAGATGCATTGCGAATGTAACAATGATAGCAGTTATTATCATGATGAACAATGTTAATAATAAGGTGATCTTTACGGGGTAGATCATTGTTATGAAAAGAAACCTTTCTCGGAGATAATCACAATTTCTATGCGATCTAGAAGAAAAAAGTATTTACATAGGCAATTGAGTTATATGTAGAAAATTAAAGGAGGCGTATCAAATGGTATATAGAGAACCACATTTTCATCAAATATTCATGTAATCAGGCATCACAGACTAGTTATAATTCTTGAGGGATATTATATGGTACTTATAGACATAATGGTCTCTAGGATGTTCTTAGATAAACTATGAGTTTTTTTAAACTCATTTAAATGCATTTCTAGATGCTCTTAGATTTTTTAATTCACATATAGCAAGGACTTATTATCAGATTACCAGTAACCTTCTAAAAAGATCCATCTCTCTATCCAAACATATCAATATATTGAGGAGTTTTTAATAACACTGAATATTTCGTAGGAAAATTTCTACATATCGAGAATCAGCATTAGATGTCTGATTAATTGATTCGAATAACATCTTTAAAAAAAGAAAATTTATTTTGACCTCTGGGCTCTGAAGAGGGTACGGGGATATGAGATTCTTCTGGAGTTTCATGTACTGATCAAACTTAGATTCTCGAAATCAAAGTTGGGAAAATAAATAATAAAAATACAGATTTCCTTGTAACAAGCTTATCATCGTATCTCCTACAAAGCAGAGATTGACATGGTTTGGCTCGGTTCGATTCTTAGTCAAATGGGTGAGTTTAGATGATCATTTCGATATGTAAAACAAGAAAAGTGAATAAAAAGTGTGTGATTAGTAACGATGAAATTTTCGTAGATTTTCTTCTCTTTCCTAGGCGAGGAAAAACAAACGGTAAACCAGTCAAGAAGATCCTGTAAGAAAGAAAATATTTATTTAGTTAATCAATTAGCAATTAGGATGATTTCTAAGAAATCGCGACAGTTTTAAGAATTTGAATGATTTTTGTGGATTAAAATATATATTGTGAAAGTTTCTCATCTTTTGATTTGCTCCTATGCTGAAATACAAATATCGAATCTGTTTATGTATATAAGCGATGTAAAAATCAGCTGTGGAAAATTTCACATGGAAATTCGAAAATCAGTTTTTCTAGTATTCGTGAAGAGGACCACGACATTCATGTAAAAAACACCATAAAAATCCAGAATCTCGACACCAATAAGCTATTAGCTCGAACTCTTTTCAGAGTATTCATAGTTCATTAGGAGCTGCATGACACACATAGTCTCAACTCAAAAGCGATTTATCAATTCTTTTCCTTCTCTCATTAGTCTATACTATGACATCTTTCTTCTCCCGACTCTACTGTACTTTGCACATTTCTATCGCAGATTGGCATGATCATCGATAGAAGGCTGGACCTTGACACCATATCCTGTGTTTCCAATACTAGCTCGATACATATTCTTTTATCTGAGAGAAGAATATTATTCCTTGTCGTATATATCTTTACGTCATGATTTTGAATTGGTCTTATTATATAGCATGGTTTTTTACATGCGCGATCAAAACTATTGAAAGTTATTTGCTTTTGAAAACAAAAACTTTTATAAGTAAAATCCTCATATTCTCAGTGACCATTATCGTGTAGTACATTTAGAAAAATATTCTCTTGTGATAAGAAAAACCCCAAAGTAATTACTAAGGCGAAGAAGTATGTATTGCAAAACGAAATCTATGCTCAAAAAAGTCCTACCTAACAGATATCACGTAGGAAACTGAAATCGTATACAAAGAAGAGACATTATAAGTAGATATTTATCAACACCATTAATAAACAAAGCTAATGTCCACTGACACCTATTAGCTGCTTTATATGTCTATTTCAGGTCATAGTTCATGTGTTTAACTGTTTTTAAAATACTTTTCAATATGCTAACAACATCAAGGTATTAGTGAATATTAACGGGTATTTGTTGTTGAGTCAGGGCGTGATGATTGATATTTTAGCATGCCCATTTTGATGCTTCGTTTGTTTGAAATGACATAATTGGAATAATTCTTCTTTTTTTTCTTTGAGTATATTTTAATATTGGCAAAGCAATTTTTAAGATACCCAAGTTTAGAGCAGTTGTTAAGCCACCGACAAGACCAATTATAGTAGTGACTATATAAATAGCGTCATTTCTACTTTCATATGTGTACATACACTCATATGGTTGACATTCTGTATAATAACTGTCATAGTTAATAGACCAATTCCATTTTTGAACCATTAATTGGTCGAGTATTGCTTGTATTGTTTCATTTGCCAGGTTCTGACTTTGCGATGAATTAAGGGGTATCCAATCAATTGCCAGAGACCTCGTAACATGAGATGTGATCATATCTAAACATGTTTTATTATAAAGACATTCGAGAGTTGATTGTAGAGTAGCTTCAATAAGATAACATCCAATATACATTCCTGATACTGTATAAAGTACTCTGTTATTCGTAATATTATAAATTGCAGCCGATTGAATACAAGTAGCCTTCACTGCACAATCACAGTTGGACCATATATTTGATCGAGCAACTATAAAGCTAAGTGGAATTCCAAGAAGGTCAACGTCTGTATGATAATGATCAGTTAAAGCTGCCGAGGTAAGAACATTTTGATAGGTTGTACTTCGAATCAGTTGAAATGTTTGCAAAAAACTATTTTCCATTGATATTATGAGTCGAGCAAACAGAGAATCAATTTGTATGCGCAAGAGATTTTGAGGCGTTGTCGATGTACTGATATACTGATCAGAATAAAAATCGTCTAGATTAGCAGAAATCGTTTTATTAACTAATCGACAAAGAATCTGTAATGTTTGAAATGTATATATGCTAAATCTTCGAAAGTCAGCAAAGTATAGGGTAATGGCTGTTGACTTCATGTATTTTAACCAAAGTTCACTAATAAAATCACTTGTACAAACTTGATGAAATATAACTGTAACATTAATAATCTTTTCATATTTTATTGATACTTTGCTGCATGGGCATGTTAATTTTTGAGAGTATTGTGAATATAATTGTGTATATTGTTCAACAGTTGGATTTTTAACATGAACTGTCTTGATAACGATGGTGAAATATGTGTAGAGAGAAAGAATAAATGTTCCCAGAATTAATAAAATGATGAATAATTTTGTTGCTATTCTTTCATTTCGAAGTGTATCGGAATCAGTTGAGGGTGGGACTGCAGGAAAGAGATTCAAATTTCGTATTAGTTCTATCATTTTTCCAAAAAGGATGCGAATGCGTTGCCCAACATTCATAACTAGAAAATAATAATTAGACAGTAAATGATTTTCTCATATTAAAAACTTTGCCCATGTTTTTATGCTTGTCAATATATGAAAGATTTTTGAGGAAAATACATTTTGATGATTGAGTACTGATTAAAAATTCGTCACAGATATAGAAATAATTAACTCGAAATCTTTTTATCAAGTTTTATCACTTCGAAAATTCTGCAAGCATTATGTCTATATAGTAACGAACGAATAAAATGCAACAAATTCTTTTAGATAATTTTGGATATGATTGTGACTGAGTCTTTTTTATTCTTTTTTTATGACTCTAAAATACTTGGGTCTAACCAAAATTTCTGACAACATTGTTGGCAATTTTATAAAGCAGTTAACATTTGAGAATCTATTTCATAAATAAATAATGGGGCCGTGAGTGTCTGCATGTGAATAATCTAACGTTTCTTGATATAATGAATCCTTTCTATAAAATGACTTTTTGTATGAATTTGAATGATTTATGATCCAGTTCTAATCGATTATAATTTTTTTCCTAGTATTTTTACAAGAATGAGATATAACTGACACATACTTTTCGAAAGAGACGTCGATTCATTAAGTGGAAACTAATGTCATCATGAGACTGAAAATGACAGGTTACGGACCGTATTCTGTCGTCGTATCCGGTTGCTGAATTCAGAGATAGGACAAGTACAAATACTTCCATCCTCCTTCTGGCCGAAATTTTCGGCGAAGAGAACTGAACTTTTTTTACAGGAGACTGGAGTAAGCAGTTAAACTTTTCCTTCTATTTCCGTACGGAGAATTTTCTTTAAGGGAACTTGAAATTCTTAAAACAGCGTCCGCCAGAAGAGCATCCTATTCTACCTATAGGACGTCAGGGAAAATTTTTTTCGATTTTTTGTTTATCGCAAACGAAAGGTCTCGTGAAACTCGCGAGCTGAAACAAGTTTAAAGTAGGACTGTAACAGTTACAATTTGAAAGAACTGGTAAACAGTTTATATTAACTACTTAGTAAATCAGTTCCAGTTTTCATGAACTGTTCTAGTACCCAGTTAAATAAGATTGTAACGTACTTTATTTCATATGAACTGTCCACCAAATCGTTTAAAATTGCACTGTTACAGTACTATTTACGCATTTCTAAGAACGAAAGAAGTTTGAATCTACTATTTCACAGAAAAAAAAGGCAAGCAATCAAAACATCACCCTTCTCTCCTTTATATTAACTGGATACTGATTCAAGCTTTGTTCTTCTTGCAGTTAAATCTTCTCTAGACCTACTATAGTTCCATAATAAAACAATGACAGTCTTATATTTTATTTGTTTTTTATCAGACTTCAGGTGGGCGACAATTGATAGTCCTATAGATAGATGGATCAGTGTTAGAAATACTAAACTAGAAAAGAGTAGTCGAAACTAGATGACAGTCTGAACTATAATTTACATTCCATATTTCAGATAGAAGAGAAAGTTATGTGCTCTCAATATCAACAGATTAAAATTTTTCTTCGATAGCTTACCAGGCTCAACCGTCGTGCATCGATAATTTTTTCTTATTAATTTAATTAACAATGGAGCAATTAGCTTGAGAACCGTTACTAAACCCCCAATTAGACCAGTAACCGTGGTGACTATGTAAATGACATCATTTCTATGTTTGATTGTATTAGTGCATTCATATGGTTGACATTCTGCATAATAGCCTTCATACGTGATATTCTTGTTCCATTGTTCAATCATTAATTGATCAAGAATAATTTTTATTTGTGTCTTTGCCAGATATTGACTCTCTAACGATGAATCAAGAGCTGCTGGATAGATTGATGGATCCAACAATGTTTTCGACATGACATCGTTAATGCATTCTTCGGTAAAGAAACACTCCAAATTAGATTGAAGAATTCCTTCAATCGGATAGCATCCTGTGTAAATACCGGGCACAACAAAATATAAGGTGCCGTTATTCCGATTCTTAAAGCCTGCCGGTTTTACACATGTCAGATCAGTCGAACAATCACAATCCAAGTAAAACATTGCTTGTGTAAATAACTTAAAAGATGAAATATCTCTATAGAATTTGTAATTTGTTTGTAATGCTGATATCAAACCGTTTGATTGAGTTGTATTTCGAATCATATCTAACGATAGTAAAAAGGCTTCCGTTGTTGACGATTTCAATTGACGTGCAAAAGAATCTGTTTGTGTTTCTAATATATGTTTAGGTGTAAGTGATGTACTGATATATTGGTTTAGATAAAATCGATTTAAACTCTCCAAAATGGTTTTATTAACTAATTGGCAAAGTGCGTTGAGTGCCTGGAACGCAGTAGGAGCAATCGATGGAAATTCATCTTCGTCATAAACATACCGATCAAAGTCATTGTTCATATTTTCTATCCATTTTCCACTAATAAGGTCATTAGTGCACACTTGATGAAGTGTAAATGTAATACTCATAATCTTCTCATAACTTATGGATATTTTACTGCACGAACATGTTATTTGTTCCGAATATTTTGAATATAACTGTGAATATTTTTCAATAGTTGGATTTTTAACATGCATTGTCTTAGTTCTAATGACCAAAGATGTATAAAGAACAATAATAAGCATTGACAAGATAAATGAAATCAGAAATAACTTTGTCGATGTTCTTTGATTGCGCAATGTGTTTGAATCAGTTAAGGGTGGTGCCGATTCAAAGAGATTTAAATTGAGTAAAATATTTTTTATTTCGGGAAACAAATTACGGATGAATTCACGAATTTTATTAACTAAAAAGCAAAGAAAGTATCATTAATGTGTTATGTAAACCACTATTTAGTATAGTTCTGATCTGTCTTTATAAACTAAATAATATCTATGTTTTGCTACTGTAGTAAAAAGGGTTTGTGCGATCATGGAAGAAGAATATTTCGCCTTTCGGCAAAGGACGTTGTGCGGGGACAGTTTTGATATCCTCAATACTTTTTTCTACAGTTATTACTAATATCAATTTCAAAATGAAAGTCGGGTGGTTGTTTTTGGAATAACTCTTCCATGGAAAGAGTTATCGATCTGCCGTTTTCACCATTAGAAAGAGACTGATATTTTGCATGTCAGTGAAATTTAAAGAAGTATTTAAAGTGCTTTGAGAAATGTATAGAATTTCAATTATAAGGAGTACGTTAGGTTCGCTTACTCAAGATCTGTAACTTTATCTACACCCGAAATTTTTATTTTGTATCATTTAAAAGGCATACACCGAGCATTGATGGTCAAAAAAGCTGAAAATAATCTTTTGTGACTATTTTTCCAAGTTTTTTTAATTCTGTGTCTATCAAGTAACGTTTAGCTTTTCGATCATTCTAAACTGAACGAAAATGTTCATATTGTAAGGAAATCATTCTTTGTCATGTAAAACCAGTGATAATCATATTACATCACATATTAAGTACTCTCGTCGCAAACTATAATGACATTAGAGGGTGAGGGTGAGGGTTGATATACATAAAATTAAAACCAGCTTGAAAAAATAGTCAGAAAAAGTTATTTCGAGCAGTTTTCACCATCAATGTTGGGTGCACATCTTTTGAATGATATAAAATAAAAATTTTAGGAATATGCAGAGTTATAGACATTGAGTTGGAGAACCAAACGCACTCCTTACAATTGAAATTCTATACATTTTTCAAAGTACTTTAAGCGTTTCTTTGAATTCCATTGATTGCTTATCAGACTTATTAGGTACGTAGTATTGTTAACTAATATAGCGAAAGATTCAGAATCTCACCCTCTTTCTAATGATGAAAACCGCAGATCGATAGCTCTTTACATTGAAGAGTTATTCAAAAAACAACCACCCGATTTTCATTATGAGGTAGATAATTAGTATACAGGATAATAACAAAAGGTCTAAAGCACTTTCTGAAAGCTCTAAGAAAAGCAGTCTTTGATCTGAAGATGCATGGAAATCCAATTTGGATTCATTGAAAATAGACTCATCCGATGCAGATTTTTTGTCTCTATTAGAATCTGTAAGAACATATCAGATACTGAAAAGTATTTCTATCAATAAATGCCAAATACTGCCCTAATTCGGTTTTATTACTATAAGAGTGATTTTTTTATTGAATGCGCTTTACCCACAAGCTTGTCGAAAAAAGAATTTCATGAAAAAATCGTTTCGACAGTGGAAAGGAACCTCTAAACTTGTAAAATGCGATTTAAGTACAACAGAAAGAGTACATTAAAGTGCACATTCAATAAAAAATCCCGCTGATGGAACCGTATAAAGTGATAACTTCTCAAGAACAAAAAAAAATCACTCGAATAGCAATAGGATCCAGTTAGGGCAGTATTTGACATTTATCAATAGAAATATTTTCCAGTATCTGAAATGTTCTTACAGATTCTAATAGAGAAAAAATCTGCATCAAATGAGTCTATTTTCAACGAATCCAAACTGGATTTTCATGCATCTTCAGATCTTTCTTATTATCCGACTAATTCTAAAAAACAATGTGATATTTATAATCAGCACAATAAGCTTTATTGAACTACATGGACTTCTAATAGAACGGCAACACAATTTTTTTTCAATCCTGTATACCACACGGCAGCGGCCTAGACTTTTCGGAACGTTGCTAGCACTTGATAACAGATATTTTTTTACCAAAAGATGTCTTTTGACGCTTTAGAAAACTGTAAAATTTACCTTAGGCTCTGGAAAAGTAACTGCATAAGAGTAATAAGAATGGTGAAATATGCTATGTAAAATAGAATATAAAATGGTCGATTTAACCTATTATAATGGATTTTTTCGTTTCACAAAGCGAGTAACAACATATAAAAATGAAGAGTTTTGTAAAGCAGCCTTCACTCTACCTTTTGGTATAATTTGATAATGATTTTGGTCAATTTTTTGTGATGAAAAGTTCAGACAAAAATGATCAAAAAACCATAGGTTTGGGCAGACCGATATTTTGAGTCAAAACTTTTCGATCGCCGACGTATTAAAATATATTGTCCAAAAATTGTAAAAATTTGGGTTTCTGAGTAACTTTTTACGCTCTTTCGAACTAGCAAACTCATTTCTAAAAGTAAACTCTTTCGGTAACCGATCTCTACTATTTTGGGTGGTGATTTCATAGGCTCTCCCTAAATTGTTTACGGATATGACAAATCGATCGAGATTTATTCTTAAAAGCATTATAGTTATCTTACGTGTTATTGGTACTTGAGATTGACTTTCATTTAGCGTTTGTTTGACTGCAAGTGGAACTACCAGTTTGAGAACGTTAACTAAGCCCCCAAGCAAACCAATGATTACGGTGACAAGATAAATGGCATTATTTCTGATCTCGAATGTATATGTGCATTCATATGGTTGGCATTCTTCATAGTAACTCTTATACATAGTAGACCAATTCCATTGTTCAACCATTAATCGATCAAGAATAATTTTTATTGGTGTATTTGGCAGATATTGACTCTCTAATGATGAATCCAGAACTGTTACATTTATTGGTTGCTCTGATGACAACATATGGTAGCGAATTTGATCTATACACTCCTGGATGTACAAGCATTCTAGAGTTGATTGCATAAGTGCTTCAATTATGTAGCATCCAATATTTAAACCGAGCACTTTGTATAAGATTTCGTGTGTCTCGCTCCTCAGAAGAATTGCTTCTTGAGTACATCCCGGTGTAACCATACAATCGCAATTGCTGTATTTAGTAGGAACCAAGCGCACAACAGAGTATTCAACGTCAGCAAGCGAAAAAATGTAATTGGTTTGATATGCCGAAAACAAAGCATTATATTTGGTTGTACTTCGAATCACGTCTAACGACAGTAAAAACGTTTCTGCGGTTGTTGATATGAACTGAAGAACTTGGGAATCCATTTGTGACTGGAATAACTCATAAGGTATAAGTGATCCACTGATGTATTGGCTTGAATAAAAGCGGCCTAGACTATCAAAAATGATTGTATTGAGTGAGTTGCAAAACATGAGCAGTCCTCGAAATATGTATGGAGCGATGCCTCGAAAATCATCCTTATATATGATTGTCATTGTCTGATCTCCTGACAAAAATCTAATCCAATCTTCGCCGATAAAATCACTTGAGCACAGTTGGTGAAGCGTATAACTAACATTCATAATCTTTTCATAGTTGATTGCTATCTTACTGCATGGACATGTAAGCGTTGTCGCATACTTTAAAGACAGTTGTAAGTAATTTTCATAACTAGGATTATTAACCTTAACACTTTTAGTAACTTTTACCAATGAGTTGTAAAGAGTAAGAATTGTTAAGAACCATATTAACAAGATAATGAAGAATCTTGTGGAAATCCTTTGATATGCAAGCACTGACTCGTCAGTTGAAGGTGGTACCGATGGAAATAGGTTAAAATTTTGAACATATTGCTTTAATTTTCGCAGTCGTGTAGAATGATCAATCTTCATCTTTCTAATACTACAGAAAAATAAGAAAAAATTATACTGTGATCCTGTTTTATTTATTCTAAAAGAGTGATGTCATAATCCCGTTACACCCGGTACCCGCATTTTCTTCTAAACACATGTTATAAAAGTTGAGCAATTTGAGTGAATTTTGGGTATTACCCCAGGAGTAATGACATATGAAATGTAAGTATATGTAA
>CAJNOP010000897.1:0-19178 GCA_905250075.1 Rotaria sp. Silwood1 | reverse complement strand
ATGAGGTCGTTACACCAAATTCACTCAAATTCCTCAACTTTGAACATGCATAGTTTATTTGTAGGGTAATGAGGTCGTTACTCCTCTCTGTAGGGTATTCTGACGTTTAGCTCTCGATACCCAGTGTAATGGTATTATGACATCTATGTTCTAAAAACTCAAACTATTATGTTCTACCGCAACTAGATAGAATTAAAAAGTCATTTTAACTTTTTCAGTACTGTGAAGAGCGGTATAAGGAGTATAAACATTGTTATCACCGTATATCCCAAGATACAATACATCAAAATATTTTGAAAAACCAGCCAACCGTGATCGGTGATGATAACCAAACGATCAGATATGTCAAACTGTTTATTTCTGTTTATGATTCACATCTTCCATCTTGTACCTTCTTACATACTATGTCAGTCTCTCCTCGTGAGAAGTTTATCAGTGCGGCTCAGCTGATAATATTCTGGATAAGAGTGAATCTCTGCCCATGTTTTTTATACTTTCCGTTTTTAGAGACATATTCAGGAACGTTAACTAGCTTTTCTCTAATGTACAGGGATGCTGGCATGTAAATTTCAAATTCGATCCTTGATTACTCATCTGCTTGTTCAGACTCGCCACTCGATATCACAAGTGAGCTTTGAAAATACGACTGAAAAGTGATATCTGATACAGTCAACGTCCGCCGAAAGCTTTCTAATGTATTCTTTACAAGATACCATTAAGGCTCACTGGAAGTCTTGAACAAATTTCTATAATAATAGCAGAAAAGTAAATAAGATACGCCGGTCAGTCTATCGGTCACGACGAGCAGTCATCCTATTCCGCAAAGTTGAACACTGCGAAACCAGTTCCGACCCCGGAATCGTTTTCAGCGATTCCGGAATCCAATACAAACTGAGTCCACAACAATTCCTAGGAATTCCGTTTAATTCCGCAATTCCTCAATTAAACAACACCGGAATCGGTGGGAATTGGTAGGAATTCCGTCCAATTCTGTCTAATTCCGTCTAATTCCGGAAATACAACTTGTGTTATTATTCTATCAATCTTTATCGATGTAATGACCATCCGATACCGGTCAGGAATTCCGGATTTGAGGAGAACCGGAATCGGTGGAAATTGCTAGGAATTCTCGGGAATTCCCTCCAATTTCGTATAATTCTGGAATTACAGCTTTTTTTATTTTTCTATTATCTGGTATCGATCCAGTTATGGTCAAAAATCTTGAAATCGGGTGAAAATGGAATGTATGAAAATCTTTCGAATGTGGTTGTCGAGCTTAGGAGAATCGAGTAAGAGTTTTACTAACTGATATCGTAGTCTGGGTGAGTGTGGGTGGAGAATACATCTCATTCCGCGATCTTGAACATTCCGGAAACAGTTGCCGTCCCGGAATCTATTCCACCGATTCCGGAACTAAATTCAACCACGCCACAATCCGATTCCGGAATCATTTACAACAGATCCTATCAATTCGGGAATCGCCCAGCCTTGGTATCACTCTCATAGGCTGAGGCTTATAACTGAATCTAATTCCGGGTATCGTACGGATCCGGAATCGCAAGGATTTGGAAGGAATTCCGCGGAATTCATAGTGATTCTGGAATCGCTAAGCCTTGGTATCACTGTTCCATTCCGATTCCGGTTACACTCAAATCCGAAATTCCTAAGCGGAATCGGATGGTCAGTACATCGAATGAGATTGAGAGAATAAAAACACAAGTTGTAATTCTGGAATTGGACAGAATTCCCGGGAACTCCTAGCAATTCCCACCGATTCCGGTTCCACTGAAATCCGAAATTCCTAAGCGTAATCGGATGGTCATTACATCGATAAACATTGATAGAATAAAAACACAAGTTGTATTTCCGGAATAAGACGGAATTGGACGGAATTCCTACCAATTCCCACCGATTCCGGTGTTGTTGAACCCTTTGAGTCCAATAGTAGCAAAAAAGCTACACATGTTTCATAATCATTTCTCACAATATAATCTATAAAAATTAGTCCCTAATACCTTGGAATGAAGTAATAAAGAATGCTCTAGAATCCTCTCCAACTATCTGTAAAGGAAATATATAGTTGTTTATATGTTTCTGTCTAAAATGAGCTAATCTAACAGTCTTCTTGAATTGAATCCAGCAGAAATAATTTGGGACTCAAAGGGTTAATTGAAGAATTGCGGAATTAAACGGAGTTTCTAGGAATTGTTGCGGACTCAGTTTGTATTCGATTCCGGAATCGCTGGAAACAATTTCGGGGTCATAACTGGTTCCGCAATGTTAAAGTTTGCGGGGATAGGATGACTGCTCTGTGGGTGTGGGTGTGGATGTGTGTGATGACAAGATATCCACACCCACACCCCACACCCCGTGCGATACCCGGAATTCCGTCTCAGAATTACATCCAGTTACAAGCCTCAGCCAATGAGAGTGAAACCAAAGCTGAGCGATTCCGGAATCACTTGGAATTCCGCGGAATTCCTTCTAGATCGTTGCGATTCGGGATCCGTCCGATATCCGGAATTCCGTCTCGGAGTTAGATCCAGTTATAACCCACGACGATGTTTCCGGAAGCAGTGTTGCGTGAATTTCCGGCGAAAACCCTCTGAAATCGCACAGTTTCCGGCCGAAACTTCGCCGAAAATGCTAGGAATCCGACGCAGGGATCCGGTGAGCGTATCCGGCTGCCGGTTATGACAGGTTCCTGTCGGTTCCTGGAGAAACCGGATGAATCCGACCATCGGATCCGTTCACCGGAATACTGCTTCCATGAAATCTCCGGGATTTCACGGAGCCGGCCGTTTCCGTCCCGGATTGTTCGATCTGGGAAGCCTCAGCCGATGAGGGTGATACCAAGGCTGAGCGATTCCGAAATCACTAAGAATTCCGCGGAATTCCTTTCAATTAGTTGTGATTTCGGATCCGTCCGATACCCGGAATTCCGTCCCGAAATTAGATCCAGTTATAAGCCTCCGCCTATGAGAGTGATGGCAAGGCTGAGCGATTCCGGAATCATTAGCAATTCCGCGGATTCCTTCCAAATCGTTACGATTCCGGATCCGTCTGATACGCGGAATTCCGTCCCGGAATTACATCCAGTTACAAGCGTCAGACGATGAGAGTGATGCCAAGGCTGAGCGATTCCGGAATCACCAGAAATTCCGCGGAGTTTCTTCCAAATCCTTGCGATTCCGGATCCGTTCGATACCTGGAATTCCGTCCCGGAATTAGATATAGTTATAAGCCTCAGCCGATGAGAGTGATACCATGGCTGGGCGATTCCGGAATCGATAGGATCTGTCATAAATGATTCCGGAATCCGATTGTGACGGGGTTGAATTTAGTTCCGGAATCGATGGAATAGATTCCGGGACGGGAACTGATTCCGGAATGTTCAACAACGCGGAATTGGGATGTATTCTCGTCACGACTGGTCTGGAATCCGTACCGAATCGGCCAGTAACCGGTACCGGTTCCATCTCTGTCTAACAGCACGGAAAGCTTACAAGGATGACCCTGGGTAGCGCCCGAAAAGTTATGACAAAACATATTCCAGACTTTCTATAAGCGATATGAGTCTTTATGGAAACTGATTCATTGATAGCGGGGTTGCATCAATCGTACATATTTTGCATCTTTTCGACTTTATAACATTGTATCCACTGTATCTCCTATATTCCTATCATATCGTCCGTATCGCTATTATAACCGTACCCGGAATACCAGGAATCCACTTTTTCTTGCTTGGTATTGTTAGTGTGGCGGTGAGAGCTTTATTAATTTTATGGATATCTCTTAGTAAATATAGTGCATGAGACGTAGATAGTCCGATAATTATTGCCGTCTCATTTTAATACCTTCGTCATTAACTTAACATAGTAACCTGGTGGCATTCCGAACATTCGATTTATATCTTTTATCGAAAGAAAAGCGTTTTTTTTCTTTTCATTAAAATTTTTTTTAGATAAAAGAGAAATATGTTCGTATTACTTAAAGATGTTGGTCATTCTATAGTTTTTAATGATATGAACATATTGAAATATTATGTTTCATTAAGATAAAAGATGGATCGAATGAGACAAAGTTAAATATCTTAGAAGACAATTGAGTTTATATGATGTTTTTCTTCTATCTTGTAAATGCTTGCAATCATCTGCAACTTCTATTGGTAATCAATCAAAAATCAATCAAAGATTGTAGAAAACAAAAGAAATTATGGAAACAACTGTAAAACATAACTTAAATGACTGTTGTATGAACATTATGTTTGTTAAAATGATAAGTCTCTTAATAGAGTTCAATAAAAATTCTCTTATGCTTTTTTAAACTATTCTCATATACGTTATTATTGGGAAATTTGATTTAAAGAAATTAAAATAAATTACCTTTCACTGCTATTGAGAAAAAAAAAATGACAGTAAAATTATGATTGCTTCCTTCACTTCTATTTCAATAATATTCAAATGACGAATAGCTATTTATGATTATAACTTCATTTCTTTTTCTGTAATTTTGAAAAGTAAAACTACTGAAGTAATATGCCTTTGCTGAAAGCAATTAGAAAATGTTGAATATTATTATTAATGCTTCAACAAACTGTAGCACATTACGTGCTATTGAATCGTACCTAGAAGAATAATCTTCTATATTAAAATTTTAATTCCTTTTAAAATCTATTTCATTATTGTATTTTTCAGTCAAGATTGCTCCATAAAATATCGTTTACACTGAATATTTGTCTATGAGAAGACGAATAGAAATGATTGAGATAAAACAACAGATCACTTTATATAAGAATATCATAGAACAATCATCGAAGAAAGTTATATGCTATATTTTCATTACATTCGAATAATGATATATAATGTTACAGTCACTACTATTATCTCTTACGTGTAATTAGCTTATGTAATCAATTTCATCATTTTCTCTTATAGTATTTGCTTGAGAACAACAACAGTAAAGCTACTATTGAGTGACACATAAAACAAAGTAAATACATATTAATCCATTTTACTTGGATACCTTCGCCAGGTATGTGCAGAGTTTTTTTTTAACATAAAAAGATACACTTGAGCAATCAGAAGGAGAGTGCTAATGAACATTTCTATAATGAAATGCTTTCTGATGTATGTTTAAACAAATTTTTTTATTTTCTTCTTTCTATTTAAAAACTCAAATCCATAACAACAATGATTGAAATCATCCCAGTAAGTTTAAATCAGATGTGGTGAATTTGAGAACAAGAATTCGCTGTTTTTTTCTAAGGAAACGATAAAATACTAAGGAAAGCATGTAGTAATGGAGTTTCAAAATCCTTATACACGATCCGAAATAGGATTTAATCAAGTTCTTGAGCAGTTTACCACTAGATTTTAAACCAGGAATTCGTTTAGAAAACAGTAAATCCTGAAAGAAATGTGTAGCCACGAAAGGCTGGAGGCGTATAAGCAATGGAAAATGGGCTACTAACCATTCATCGACAGTTCATTACTAAAATACTACCAAAAATAATATAAGAGGTAACTGACAGAATTTCTCTCCTCTATCTGTAGAATATCAACTAAGGCATAGTTGTTCTTTCTACAAGAAGTAACAATGCGTAAAGATGAGTTTAGAAAAAATAGCTCATGAATATATTCCGTTATTAAGACATAAAAAGCGAAAAAAGATCATATAGAAAATATGGTAATACCATTTTTAGAGAAAATTGTTATGCTTGTTTCTCTGAAACAAAGCGGCGATGACAAAAATTCTTTTGGAGTTTTTATCTACTCTATGAGCCCTACTATTAGAGGATGTGACTTTTTGGAATCTTGTTTTATTTCAAATAACATGCACAATCACAACACACATCGTACACCACCACACCACGCATAACTTGAAAGACAAGAAAACGCACATATATATATATGACAAGAAATAAAAACGGCAAAGAAACTACGATATGTGATCGAAGACATCACATCAGAAAGAAAGAGATCGAGGGGAAGAAAGGAAAAGAAAGATGTGAAAGGCGACGCCTGTAACACCTACCAACGAGCAAAATGTGAGCTCAACAGAGGATATCAGTTGGTGAGGTTCTCTCGTCAGTATCGAACGAATCTATAATATCGAAGATATACTTATATATGGGTCCAATTCTAAAAATACTTATTCTTTTGATATATGGGATCCTTCAGTACGGCGGCTTGGATGCAGCAGTGATTTTGATATACATGTGACAGGAGACGGGGTGCAAATCACTGAGGGCATGGCAAATTCCTCTTTCCAGGAAATTCAAATTTCATCAAATGAATAGTAAACCAAACACATAATAGAAGAGAAGCTTTTCCTATTCCAACTCTAAGCTGCTTCAAGCCACTCAAGCAAAGCATAAGATTAATAACCAAAGAAAATGATAAGTACCCGAATACTCTCATCACCACCCACTCAGGGATTATTATCAGATACATAGTGTATCCAGAAAGTGTACATAGTATAGTAGGGTTGGGTTCGGTTGGGTTGGGTTCGGTGAGGAAATTCATTTTAACTTACAAGTGAGTATGTATATTTATCTGGGTTGGGTTGGATTGGGTGAGGAAATTCATTTTAACTTACAAATGAGTATGTATATTTATTTGGGTTGGGTGAGGAAATTCATTTTAACTTACAAGTGAGTATCTATATTTATTTGGGTTGGGTTGGGTGAGGAAATTCATTTTAACTTAGAAGTGAGTATGTATATTTATCTAGGTTGGGTGGGGTTGGGGGAGGAAATTCATTTTAACTTGGAAGAAAAAACATAGATAATGTATATATCTATTGGAACCTCGTTGTGCTCTGTGGGAAATTGATGGTTGCTTAAAATATACATGTTAAAGAGTGTGGATACGGGTAGGGTGATGTTGAATGATTTTGCTAAATGATTTTTTAGTTAGCATCGAAGACGGAGAAAGATCGTCTTGACTTGGACAATGATACTTTCATGTAGCAACGATAGTGGTGTGTAGTTTTTTGATTAGATGTCTTCGGAGAGTTTCCTGGGAAACTCAATTAAATATCGACGGAGGAGATATTGAAGATATTGGAGATATAGGAGATATTGGAAATATAGAAGATATTGGAGGTATAGAAGATATTGGACATATAGGAGGTATAAGAAGTATAGGAGCTATAGGAGGCATAAGAAGCTATAGGAACTAAAGAAGGTACAGGAGGTATCAGGAGGTATACGAGCTATAAGCAGGTAGATGAGGTATAGCAGCTATACGGTTAGTATTATTTGCTGCTAATGCTACTACTAAACCGACACACCTATCTATGACTGCAAAAAAATCTCTCAATACTAAACATGCCTAAAACTACCAATTCGTTGAAGAAAAATTTCTCGATACCCCCCCTCCCCGCCTCCCACGAAAAATGACTTGTTTCAGAAGGCAGAGAAACCCTTAGCAAAAAATACTGAGGATCCAACGGGTTCGAAACAAAAACACTAAGAAACGGCCCATAATATGCCTGCAAATTTTCCGTGTGTTTCCACGAAAGTCGCATCGCCTGTAACCCTTCTCGATATCCCGATACAGGCTTCACGTATTCCGAAGCCATTACCACTCGGGGAACAGTTCGACAATAAAACTCAACAATCGCCACACGGAGAAACTACTCTAATACTGCAAAATCGACATGCGATCTCTACGCGAATGCATGTTTAAACGCTGCGTGACAAGACAACCAGCTCTGGAAACACCACGAGCTCCTCATTGTGGTTCCACAGGTTTCATTCCAAGCACACATGCTCAGCTGCCGGCTGCGGCTCTTCTAGAGTGTGTCCACCCTTTCACAACACCAACACCAGGTGCGATGTTGCGTGTGTACTTTCCTAGCCAATCCCTTCCGGGCTGCAGCCTTCGCTGCCAGTCCTTTTGTTGCCAATCATTTCTCCGCCAAACCTTTCGGGGATACTACTCTCGAACCACACACAAAAGCTGCGATCTCATATGTGTCGTTTTGTTGCCAGTCCTTTGGCGGCAGCTACACTCGCTGCGCTGTGATTTGGGTCATTTTGTGGCCAGTCCTTTCGCGGCACCCACAGCAGCTGCAATGCGATGTGTGTCGTTTCGTGGCCAGTCCTTTCGCGGCACCCACAGCAGCTACAGTGTGATATGTGTCGTTCTGTTACCAGCCCTTTCGGGGCCAGTCCTTTCGCCGCACTCACATCAGCTGCGATGCGATGTGGGTCGTTTTGGGGCCAGTCCTTTCGCCGCACTCACATCAACTGCGATGTGATGTGGGTCGTTTTGGGGCCAGTCCTTTCGCGACCAGTCCTTTCTTGGTACCCACACCAACTGTGATGTGATGTGTGTCATTTTGCGGCCAATCCCTTTGTGACCGGTCCTTTCGCGGCAGACAAACCCGGCGAGGTTCTGTGTGTGTGTTGCCGCGTGATGTCTATTATGGGTTTGCGGGAAGTTGATGAAAAGCATTGTAGGTTAGCTAGATTGGTTTGTATACCGGCTTATACCTCCTCTATGCCCATCAACTGAAAGTGAAACAAGCTTTCGGAAATTCAAATGATTTGCCTGGAAACTCAAATAAGGCATCATACGATTTGCAAAAGAATTGTTTACGAAGATAGTGTCGTGCACTGCTACAAATACACTCGTAGTTTTAAAAGGCAAAATGAATTTCCTTACCCAACCCAAACCAACCCAAATAAATATAGATACTCACTTGTAAGTTAAAATGAATTTCCTCACCCAACCCAACCCAAACAAATGTAGATACTCACTTACAAGTTAAAATGAATTTCCTCATCCAACCCAAGTGCATAGATGTTAAAATAAGTTGTTAGCATTCGATATCCAAATTAATTGACAGTAGTTATTTGGAAAACTGTTGATTTGAATTTCCAGGAAAATTTCCTGAGAGTCAATTTATTTGAATTTCCAGGAAAGAGAAACTTGCCATGGTGTGAAATCACTGCAGGATGTGCAGGACTATCGAGACTATGCTTTAGTCTCAGTTACGCTTCCCATTCAGTATTCGACATTTTTTAATTTTGACTAAAAAAATATTTTTTTCAGGATCATGAAATATCATCGAACCTCGAAAATAACACTCCTAATCGGTCATCGGTTCCAAAAACAACAAAATATCGGTTGACAATTTTGAAAAGCATTGCCACTGCAGGCATGATGATTGGGACATTGGCTATAATTAGTACTTTGATTCGCGATGGCGCATTTTCAGTTTTCGACACATCAAATACTGTAACACGTAAGTGTGCATAACAGTTTTTAGTACTACATAATATCCTATTATGAACAATATATGCTAGTTTTTGAGTGGCATCTATTTATATTACGACGTTTATTCAGATGTTTGAATGTTGTAACGAAGAGTTTATGGAAAAAAATTCAATTTAATATATGTCAACGTGATTCACTGAAGAAATAGAAACACTATCGGTTACTGATTAGTTCAATTCAATATTTATTTAGATTTTCGACTAGCCGGCTCATACGTTCTTATTCTGGACACAAGTTCGGTAATAAACCTTTTCTAAGAGTTTTGTTTACTTCTCTTCTTGTTTTTATCGAGGGCTACTTGTTTAGGAGTAGGAAGTTACCGCTACTCTAGTAATTAGTAATGAAAAGTTCCTAATTTTCGAGTGAATAGCCATGGAGCAAGTATCAGTCAGCTGACGGCGTAACTGTTTCAGTAGTGTCAAACCTGAAAGTTGAATCCTATTATTGAACACCTGTTCAAATATTCAACTATTCAATAATTGAACGAAGATATCCAGATGTTTGCGTGGCACATTCATCGAGAGAGATGGCCTGTGCGTGTGTTGCCGTATTTCTTAATATCTTCGTTCAATCATTGAATAGCTGAACAAGTCTTCAGTCATTGAATTCAACTTTCAGGTTTGACATACATGCATTAGTTATGATACGAAAGCAGATGGCTATCGCTTTTCAAAGAACCTTTCATCATCATTAATAGCATAAAAAAACACAAATATACTTTTGAACGCATTATGTTTTAAATTTTTTGTATAAAATCTCCGATGATTTACATAGTCCAACATCTATATAATGTCCTATTTGTCACATCTTTTTCATAAATCGAAATTATTACATCATTGACTTTTCAAAGAACTACTGTATAGAGTTTCTTTTGTGATTATTATTAGAACAAACTAACATGATCACGTCTGCTATGCTTACAAATTCAACCGGAACATCAACGTCAAGGATCAGTAAGTTAATATATACTTTATAGGAAATGGAAATTTGAAATGCCTCTTATTTATAATGATAGTACATCGTAGCTTCCTAGGAAAAACTTAGCTGTGTTTTGTTCAAGATTGAAGAAAATATTAATATCCTTATATATATATGTCACATTGAGGCCCAATTTTGATAGTCTTTATATCTTTATATGCTGGAAAACCATCTATTTTTTGCTGCCAGATGTATACGATGAAAAGAGCGATATTCTTTTAGAAAAACTTTATGAACAGAAGCACCTCTAATGAAGGACAATTGAAAGCGTGTCAATCATGTCACTCAACAGTTCATTAACATAAATGTGGTACAAATATCGAGTGCTCAGCTAATATTTTGGATGTTCACTTCATAGGAATAATCGATGAACCATAAAATATAACGTTGAGGAAAGAAATTAATGAACTCCAACATTTTTCAGGTAAAGACGTCAAAAATATTAAAACTTCTGTTACAAATAATTTTGCTATGTCCAAGAAAAAAAGAGGTTTGTTGTCTGGGTTGTAAGATTTGTGATAGAGATAAAGGTGCAGAATCTTCCTCATGCCCTCCGCGCGGGGGGGGGGGGTCTTTTTTTGGGGAAATTTTTCATTTTAGGGGAAATTTTTGGAGTATT
Organism: Rotaria sp. Silwood1; assembly: GCA_905250075.1. Classification (NCBI taxonomy): domain Eukaryota; kingdom Metazoa; phylum Rotifera; class Eurotatoria; order Philodinida; family Philodinidae; genus Rotaria; species Rotaria sp. Silwood1. The sequence goes on along the minus strand of CAJNOP010000897.1, from coordinate 8,291 downwards.
ACTGCGTGAGCCTCTTGATTTGCTACTTTTCAAAAGGGGAAAATTTGCGAATAAATTTCCCCTGGGGCGCAAACTCGACCGTTCCACGGAAGATTCTGCACCTCTGGATAGAGAATGTGTGAACTTCTTTTTGCAAGAATAAAAAGATTAAAAAGCGAAATCAATTTTCAGTTAGGATGTCCTCAGTGAGAACTATATATAATTGATGGATTACATCATATAAGATCGAATACATGATGATATTTATAGAGTCAATATCATTTGTTTGTCATAAAGACTACATCGAAAAGTTTCGTCTGTCAAAACAAAATAACTTATTCAATCTTATCTTCTGATTTTGCTTTGATAATTTAGACCCAAAGTGTCAAGTATTAACATTCGCACCAGCTAATGTTTACGAAACTTTAGCAAATCCTTCCTCAATCGCTGTTGGTGACTTTAACGGTGACAATAATATGGATCTTACTATCTCCAGTTTGAACGATAACAAACTTGGTGTATTTTTAGGCAACAACAATGGAACTTTTAGATCACAAACATTTCATTTAATGGATGATCTCGCCTATTTTGTCGCCGCTAATGATATGGATGGTGACAACCAAACTGATCTTATTATTGTTCACAATGAAAATAATAATGTCGGCATAGCACCTGGGAATGGTAATGGCACTTTTCAGAAAGAAATTTTATTTACTACTTGTTCTAATTCATGGTTTGTAAATGTTAACGATTATCCATTATCTGTAGCTGTTGGTGATTTCAATAATGATAGTCGTCGAGATTTTGTCATCCCTTGCAAGTTTCTTCATAAAGTAACAGTGATTTTGACTGGTCCATACATAAGTTTTCTATCTTCACAAGAATATACAACCGCCGATCAGCCGACATCGATAGCCGTTGCTGACTTTAATGAGGACAACATGACAGATGTTGCTGTTACTAATTATTATAGCAATAGTGTGACAGTATTTTTGGCAACGGAAAGTGGAACTTTTGTATTAACAAATTCTTTTCCGACTATGCATAATCCAATTGGATTAGCTGTAGGAGATTTCAACGGCGACAAACGGGTAGATATCGTGACAGTTAGCTGTGAAAGTCTATCTATAAGTTTATTATTTGGTTATGGTAATGGATACTTTCAAAGACAAAAGAGCTATTCAACTATTGCTTGTTCATATTCGGTAGCCGTTGGTGATTTCAATCATGACACTTATTTAGATATCGTTATTGAAAACAGAGATTCAGGTGTGAGTATTTATCTTGGTTATGGTAACGGAGATTTCGAAGCGCCAATGCATATATCCACGTCGAACTTTCCAAGGTTCGTCGCTGTAAATGATTTTAATAAGGATGGTCGTTTGGATATCGCTACTGTACATTATGATGGATATCTCAATATTCTTATAAATGCATGTTAGTGTCTTTCAGCTCATTTAAGCTTCTTTCAAAATAAATGTTTTTTTTAAATCATTCGTTGCCTCTTGTCTATAATAGAAAGTCCTGTTATCTATTTTCTTACAGAGTAAATCTTGTAAAGACACATCCATGGCACATTCAGAGATAACCGATACTCAACTCCAATACGACAGGATTGGTTCCAAATACATAGATGTGAAACGATTGAATTATATTGAACCAGTCGAAAACTACATCGTTGATCATTGTCTACTTCGACCGTTTCTCGATGAACAGGGTGTGGGTGGGTGTGGGTGTGGGTATGGGTGTGGGTGTGGGTGTGGGTGGTGTAGGTGTGGAGTGTGGGTGGTGTGAGTGTGGGGTGTGGGTGTGGGTGTGGGTGGGTGTGGGATGTGGGTGGGTGTGGGCGTGGGTGTGGAGTATGGGTATGGGTAAAGAAAAGGTGAACACCCACACCCACACTCACACGCACAACCTCTTAGTAAATAGCTTTAACAAATCCATTTTTTGTGCATTCACGTGCTGATAAATGTACTGGTTCGCCTTTTCAGTGTTTGCTGATAGTTCTTTTTCTTGTTTGTATCATTACATAGGCGGTCCTTCAGGTCGAACTGAATCATTACTCAAGTTTGTCTTTCTCTTTCTTATGTATTCCGCAGTAGGAACAAGATAAACGAAATGAAGTTTTGATGTTTTTTTCTTTTGCATTCTTTTCATAACATTATCTTTGACTCTTTCTCTCGAGTGTATAAAATAAGAACAAATGAAATTTTACGATAAGTTACATTGAGTTTGAAGAAACTGATACAGAAGACAGCGTTAACTCACTGAGTGATATGGGTGTGGATGTGGGTGAGGGTGTGGGGGTGTGGGTGTGGATGGGTGTGGATGGGTGTGGATATGTATCTGCTAGACATCCATACCCACACCCACACCCACACCCTTCATCAAAATGATGCTCTGTTGAAAAAAAAAATAGAAAAATGTGGCAAAAACCTTGGGTTTTGGGGGAGTTTTATAGCATTGGCGTGGTTGTGCTCATCGATGTGAAATGGTGCTAACGTCAATGATGAATCACATATAGGAGAATAATTGGTGAAAGTTTCAGCTCAATCGGATGAAAATTGTTTAGGGAGAGTTAAAAATACGAAAAGGCTGGATTTCAGAACCTTCTCGGCACAGGAAGCGACTTATTTTCTTCAATAGGCACTTTCTGTTATATATGATTCGATGCAGCTTGACGAGCTGATTCCGAATATCATCTTGGTTTTTCACTAAAATGTTTCTGTATTCGCAAAACTAACGATTCTTGGGCAGAAACCTGGTTATCTAGAAAACCTCCAGTTCCGTTTCTGTTCATTGATGTGACATGGCGCTTAGGCGAACGATAAATCATACATAGGAGAATAATTGGCGATAGTTTCAGCTCAATCGGATGAGAACTGTTTTGGGGGCGCACAAAATACGGTATGACAGTTTTTTTTCCTACTTTCAGCGCAGCGATCACTTTTTTTTCTACTCTGTTTGGATCGAAATAAGTTTTTCACTCCATGAAGCTTATGGCCTCATCATTTGTTTCAGATAGTTTTTCATTTTTCAAATATATATTGATAAGTTGATAACAAAAATGATCTCCGTACAATTAGCGATTTATGAACAAATTTTTTGACGACGGCCTTTCGCAGGGTTCAACTTGAATTCTGAAAGACTGAGTTTAGGGTAAGATAGACTAACCATGGACGTATTCATTCCAATATTTAAGCTTTGGAAAATAGAACTTGAGGTCATGTTCGCCTTGTTGCCCACTGTGCCACATCCACATCCACATCCACACCCACACCCCTGAAGAGATTCTATCTGCTACTTTTCAATTCGAACATTAATATTCTTACTTTATGTCATACGTTGTTTTGCACTTAAAAAATGGCTTCTTTTCTTTTTTCATTCTGTGTCAATAGAAAGCTATCATCTTACCCGAAACGAAAACGAACAGTCACGTCATTGGACACTTCCAACGCAAAACGTCATCATGCAAAAACAAATAACATTGTCGCGTTTCGTTCCATCATGTAAGCAATGGTTTTAAATGTCGAGTGGGGAAAAATTCATCCAACCCACGAAAGCAATAACATAATAATATCGACTGCTATGAGTGCATCTATCGATTGGCATTGGAAAAAAACTACAGAGCACATATAAATACAGTTCTTTTCAAATGTCTTCTCGCTGATTACTTCATACAAACTCATACATATGCCTCGAGTATGTCTGCATTTTCTATTCAATATAACATCAATTTTAATTAAATAATTTTAGGATTTAAAAGTTATCGTACAGAGAGATTTGGAATGTTGCAAACGCAGGTTAATTATTCATGATCTCGATCTAACAATTAAAGAAAGTGATGTGAAAAAAATTATTGCTGGGACACTTGGAACTAACAAGATCAAATTTGATGTCCAATTCGATGAAATAGGATGTGAGTACTAAACATTATTTTTTTCAATATTGAAATATCTCATGAGAAAAATAAATTCCATTCATGACATTATTTTGAAATCTTTTTTAGTCATTCATGATAGACAATCTCAATGTGCTACAGTGAGACTTCCAGATGAAGGATTGGTCAATGAACTCATGGCAAAACGACCAATTCGTCTTCATAATAAAGACGTATCTATATCCCGACAAATTCCACGAAATTGCTATTTATGCCATCAAATAACTTATGGTCTCAAAGTGGAAATCTCTTCATCGAATGGAAACTTGACTGAGAATGAAAAAATCGATTTAGAAAATTATTTCCGATATTATGGGCAAGTAAACTATTGTGAATACGTCGGAAATAAAGCATACTTCATATTTAACGAGTAAGAACCATTGTATTCATTGCAAATTCAATAATTTAATACTCATTTCCATTTTAGCTATGATGCAGTCGATCGCATTGTCCTGGAAAAAAATTGGCATCGATGTAAAGGTCGCCCTCTGTTGGTTGAAAAAGTCCGATTACCAAATGGCAGAAGCAAGTGAAACGATTTGATAGATTATTGAATATATTTTGCTTTTTCATTTAGTTACCATTCCTACTTCTGACATTCCGGAATATTGTATTCATGTTACCAATATGCCAACAGATGTAACTAGTGAAGATTTATCATCAATTTTTAAAGTGAATATTGCTAATATTCTCGTTCGACCACACAATGAATTGGATGATCATCTTGTGGAAAGTGATCGTAGACAAGTTGAAGCTTGGATTAAAGAAATTCCTACTGAACAATTAGCAATAAGACTAGCGAAAGAAAAAACTGGTTTCGATTTGCGTGGCTTTCAAATTCAATGTCAAGCAACACGTGCACCAGTCAATCCATTTGATTTATGCGGACGTTTTCAAACAGGAAAATGTCCATTTTCCATTGGTTGTGATCAGAAACATATCCGATGTGTTGAACCAATCACATGCAAAAATACGCACTGTTGGTACGGACATGATAAAGCACGAAGAACAAGACCAGCACGCCGACCTACTTCAAGTAAGAGAAAAATATTTCTTTGAGTAATTTCTCTAGATTAACTCGGTGATCTGTTTTTGTAGAGGAAGATGGTTATCGTATTCGAGTGAGTAATTTTCCTCCGAATGTCACTCGATCGGATATATTCCGACGTTTGAAAGTGAGATTTACTAGCATTGGACGTGATCTAATTCTGTGTAATGAAGAACCGAATTCAAGCCAACCAATCATTGCCTATATAATTGATCGAAAATCAGAACTGATCGCCAGACAACTCATCCATTGCTGGCATAATCAAATGTTTTCTTCCGAACAAAAATACAGTATGAAATGTCAATTAGAAGTGAATGTGGAGTATTTCAATTCAACCATCGGAATTCCTCTGTCATTAATTCCACAAACGCAAAATCGAACACCGTCAATACGCTCGAGTACGAATAGTATGCAAATGCGTCAATCTCAAGCAATACCGGATTTACGAAAGTGCTATACGCATTGGAAAGCTATCAATGATGATGATCAACATTCTGATTCGAAATCAGAACAAGAATTCGATCTGTTCAAACTACCCTCTCCATGGTGTTGGGAAAATACCGAGTTGTTAGAGGAAAAAGCAAATGAAACGAGTGAAGTTTATTCAATTGTTGATCAAACAGATTCGAACAAAACAGCGGATATTAGAATCTATTCTACAGAAACGTCGAATAGAACATCTCGATTACGTCTCCAACGACATCGACTAGCTCTTGAACGATTGAAAGGTAAGCTTATCTATCCAGTTTTGAATCAAATCATTTCCTGATCATTTTAGAACTGGACGGAATACCAAAACTGATCGATTGTGATTATGAAACATTGAAAAATAGTCCGAATTGCTCGACTCCACTATGGATGATCACAGAACCCATCAGCGATATGAGCCTTGATTCATTTGTTTTTGATAACGATCCTGATTTTCAAGACAGTATGATTATCATTTTGAAATTAATTGATTTGATCAAACAGATCCATCAACGTGGTGTTGTTCATCGAAATTTAACACCAAATAAAATTTTTATTGATAATTTCACTTCAATCGATGTCAATCAGTTTCATTTGAAATTAATCGATTTTGATCTCGCGCATATTGATCAAAAGGATATCAATAAAACGAATGAACATCGTTTTTATTCCGTTGATAATCCAATCAAAAATGATTTCTATCAAATTCCTCAATTTCAAGTTGAACCATTGAATAATAATGATATTGACGAGGAAAATCAACTAATTCCATCCGATCGACAGAGTAAAAATATTGATGCAAGTTTCATCTGTGCGATTCTCTTCTGGATGATTACATTATCTGAACCGAAAGTATCACGAGATCTCGATGGAAAAGCACCGCATCAAATTCCTGAGAATAATCGAGTGATTGAAGATGCATTAAAAGAAGTAGCCGGTAAAAAAACCATATCCCACTATTCTTCATATGTCTTATTGATTACATTCTAGATGACTCTCCAGAAAAATTAAAAGCATTACGACAACATCTGACGTTGATATTTGATCGTGGTTTTGCACAAGCGAAAGATCAATGGTCTATTGAGGAACTGGAATATCAAATTCGATTTATCATCGAATTAATAACAATGAGAAAAAATCAAGAACAGACCTTTGAATCTTCATCTTCAGCTATGGTGTCCATGAGTCCTTTCATTTGTTTAGTATCATTAATTCAAAAAATGAAAGATGAATTTGTCAATTATTATTCTCGTTTTGGTACCATTTATTGGTCCGATGGTGAAAATAATCAATGGTCAGGAACGAATCAAACTATTAAAAACTACGATCGACTAACGATTGAAAAACAAGAACTACCGATCAAATTTGAAATTGTTCGAATGAACAAGGAAACTCAACTGCAAATATCTGTTCATATCAAAATGAATGAGACTACAATTATTAAATTACCTATTGGTTGTTGGAAAGAAAACGATTTCGAATCAATCATGAACATGTTCATTCTAGAATTGACTACTTTTTATAACCTACTTTTAGAATAAGATAAAACAATAATCTTTACATGTGAAATTTTATTGAATAAAAAAAGATCCATAATCGAAAAAATTCAAAATTTCTCCTTATAACTGTCTTGAGGGTGTGGGTGTGAGTGTGGGTGTGAATGATAATAGTAACACCCACACACACCTACACCCACACCCACACCCTGATGTAACATGATCGAGATGTTAATGGTTCAAGAAATAGTTGTCAAATTTATACCATCCAGACTTCATTTATGAATTCATTCTTGAAATAAATTGTATAATTCATATTAGCTCAGGTGTAGAGGAATAACGCAGATGAGAAAATTTGAGTACTGTCATTACGGTGAAAATATAGTGCTGTTGTGGAATCACTGTATAGTTACAGATTATATCTATCAAAAATTGACATAAAAGTTTACCGTTAGCAACTCTAGACTTTGATTAGTCTCTCAACATCTTTTTTTCTTGAAGACAAACACTTGAAGAGTTTCAGAAAATGAGTTTTTATCACTAAAAGGTCCTATTCTAGAAAGTACAGCGAACAAAAAGTTGCATAGACAGGCACATTTTCATTTATGTCGTCTTCCATTTAGCACCATCTTGTGGCTCATAATTTAAATCTTGTCGACAATTATCCATATCAACCCAACAATAATCATTATTTGAACAAACGAAATAAATTGCAAACTTTTTCAATATCGATTGTTTTCCTAATACTCGATCAATAAATTGACATAAATCACGATGACTACACCATAATGATTTATCTGACCAACCATACAAATCAGATGTTATATCATCGGTTGTACTTATCCAACCGAATCTGGCACAAATAAATTTAACATTTACAGTTTCAATTGATGAGTATTGTCTAGCCAATTCTTCACCATATATTTTACTCTTAGAATATGCTTCAAATGATGGATCGAAATGTGGTGGTATCGGAGGATCATTGACTGTTATCTTTTTCAATAATTGTTTTGGTTGAATATTTTTTGCTAATGATGAATAAGGTTCAATTTCTAAATAGCCGAAAACAGTCGTGCCCGAACTAGCATAAATAATCATTTCAACATGCTCTTGCTTTGTTGCTGTATCAAATAGAATCTTTGTACCATAACAATTAATATGATTAATTTTTTCCACTGTATCTGTTTCTAAAAGTCCTGCTAGATGAATAATAATATTAATTTGATTTTCTTGGATAATACGTGAAAGTTGATTTTCATCAGTGATATCACATACATAAAATTTTTCTTTTGATGGTAATATTGGCTGTTGATCTTCCACTGTTGGTGTATTTTCAAGCTGATAACGTGCCGACAATCCA